>JAENRU010000185.1:600000-810000 GCA_016647705.1 Eucommia ulmoides
TAATCCATCCCACTTTTTTGTTTCCGTTCCCATTGCATCTCCATCCTAGAATTATGTCCACTTTTTTATATTGGCTTGAGAAACAAAAAAAAGTTGTGCCAAAGATTTCCCATCCCATTCCCAACCCAAAAAAACAGCTGAACAAAAAAAAAAAAAAAAAACAAAGATCAAACTGTGTTCATGTTCGTTCGTCTGCTTCTTCATCTTCCTGTTCGTGCTCCTTCATCGCCGTCGTCTTGGCCTTCGTCATCATCGTCGAACCCTATTTCGTCGCCATCGTCCTCCTCCTTTGGTTCGAAATCAAACCTCCGTCCGTCATCTTCCTCATCCAGCCACCTTCGTCGTCGTCTTCGTCCTCTGCTTATAGGGTTTTGATTTCGATTTCCATTTCCATTTCGAAATCGATTTTGGATTTAGATTTGGATTTCGAAATCGAAATTGGTTGAATTTGTTCTTGATTTTTTGGATTTGTGATTGTTGTTCTTGAATTTATTCTTGGTTTTCTTCTATTTGTTCTTGGATTTGTTCTTGAATTTGTTCTAGAATTTGTTCTTGATTTTTTGAATTTATGATTGTTGTTTTTTAATTTACTCTTGGTGTTCTTCAATTTGTTCTTGGATGTGTTCTTGAATTTGTGGTTTAGGGTTTGTTCTTGATTTTTAGGATAAAATTGTTACCAAACGCGATTCTGTTTCTGGATCCAAAAAAAAATTTGACGTTACCAAACGCCTTTCTGCTCCCAAGAAGAAAACAAAATTCTCATCCTATCTCATACCCATCCCACTGCATGGGATGGGCACGAAACGATTACCAAACGGGCCCTAAGTTTCCGGAATGGCGAGAGGCTATGGATGTTGAGTTGAGTGCTTTGGATAGTAATGGCACTTGGTCTATTGTTTCTCTCCCATCTAGAAAACATCTGATTGGATGTAAATGGGTGTATAAGCTCAAGTTTAACGCTAATGGCAACATCGCACGACACAAAGCTCGTCTCGTGGCTAAGGGGTACACACAACAGGAAGGAATCGATTTTTTGGACACTTTTTCTCCTGTCGCAAAACTTGTTTCTGTCAAGGTTTTGCTTTCTTTGGCTGCTGTTTTGGGTTGGTCTTTAACCCAATTGGATGTTAATAACGCTTTTTTACATGGTGAGCTTACAGAGGAAGTCTATATGACTATTCCACCTGACTATGTTTGTCGAGAGGGGGAGACTTTGCCATCTAATACCGTTTGCAGGTTGCATAACTCCTTGAATGGCCTTAAATAAGCTTCTCGACAATGGTTTTCAAAAATTTTGGGTGTTTTACTTTGGGAAGGTTTTTCACAATCAGCCAGCGATCATTCTTTGTTCACCAAACACACTGGTAACACCTTCTTGGCACTCTTGGTGTACGTCGATGATATAATTGTTGTTAGTAATGATCAAAAGGCAATTGAAAATTTGAAAGAGTTTCCTCATGATCGGTCCAAGCTCAAAGATTTGGGGGATCTTAAGTATTTCTTATGCTCGAAATGGCTAGATCACAATCTGGGATTTCCGTTAGTCAGCAAAAATATGCTTTGGATCTACTTTCCTAAACTAGTTCTATAGGTTCTAAACTGGCTCCTATACCAATGGAAGCAAATTTGAAGTTGTCTAAAGATGATGGGGAGTTGATTGAAGATCCCACCAGATATAAACGTTTGATCGGGAAACTTTGTACTTAACCATCACTTGACCTGATATTTGTTATGCCGCCAATCGCCTTAGCCAATTTCTACAATCACCACGGGAACCTCATCTAAAGGTTGTTGTTCGTATTCTTCAATATATAAAGGGTAATCCAAGACAAGGTATTTTTTTCTTAAGTGGTTCCACCATTCAACTTAAAGCTTTTGCTGATTCGGATTGGGCTGCATGCCCAAACTCACGGCGTTCAATAAGTGATTTTTGTGTTTTTCTTAGAACTTCTCGTGTCCTGGAAGTCAAAGAAACAACACACCGTCTCTCACTCTTCAGCTGAAGCCGAATACCGTTCCATGGCAAATACTACTTGTGAAATTATATGGCTGCTTGCTTTGCTCAAAGACTTAAGGGTCACTCACCATGGACCAACTCTATTGTTTTGTGATAACCAAGTTGCTTTTCATATTTCCGCAAATCTAGTTTATCATGAGCAAACCAAACATATAGAGATAGATTGTTATATCATCCGTGAGAAGATTCAAACTAGGATACTGAAAACTTTACATGTTACCACTCAAAACTAACTTGCTAACATATTCACAAAGGCCCTCCATCCACATCAGTTCCGATTTCTTCTAGGCAAGATATGAGTTCATAATCTCTACTCTCCATCCTGAGGGGAAGTATTAGATTTTAGGAGGAATATTAGAACCGTCTATTCTTGTTACTTGTTTGTTGTGGTTGTTATCTTGTTATTTGGTTGTTGTAGTTAGTTATAGTAGCTCATCCTAAAGGCTATATAAGGTAGCTTCTTTGTACTTGAATTTCAATGAGAAAGTTACTTTTCTTTCCATTCTTCTTCTTGTTTTTTCTTCTAATAATGTTTATTCATAGATCTTCACAGAATTAACTTCTCTTCATTGTTTGAAATCCTTTTATTTATGTTTCTCGTAAATTTTTCTTCAACCAAACCAGTTGAAAAACTGTGGAAGTCCTTTGTTGAGGTAATGCGAACCAACAGTGCAATGATCTGGTTATTCTGTTCGGCAAGTTCAAATAGACTAGCCAACATCGAATGTGATCGAATTAAAGTTAAATTACTTACATGGCACGCCTAATTTTCATATTCGAAGTGATTTTGAAGCCAATAATAGTGTGGAAAATAAGCACTAAAATCATCAAAATTAACCTCAAAATAGCTCTTCTGGCTATAATTTCAGCATGCGAATCGTTCACAAGATCACCCCGGGGACTCCGAAGCGATCTCCCAATGCATTTCGTACCCGTTCCCAATGATACCACTTGCAATTCTGAATAGAACAGGTGGAAAATTAGCAATAACTTCTGTTTCCTTTCATCTAAACTCTCTTGGGGAAAACATGGAGAAAATAGCAATATTAGGGTTTTGGAGTGAGAGAAAAGCAGGAAGCGGCGAAACCTTGAGAAGGGGAAGAGATGAGAAAAGCGGCCAAGACGGTAACTTCGTGTCCCTGTGGCTTTCCTTTCTTCGGCAGAGAATTATAGACTGATAAAACCGCCTCCGACACGTTCTCTCCCCACCGTTTCGCCGATGTGGCGGAGGACATCATTGCCGGAGACGATGAATAATCGACTTCGGCGCCGGCGTCCATGTTTTTTACACACACTCTCGGAAAGTGGGGAGTGGGACTGCTTAACCACATCAATAATTGGTCGCGATTTGTTTAATTTAAGTATTTGTGCAGTTTCGCCCCTAATATTTGAGTGACATCGCACTTTGATCCGAAGATAGAATTTAGGAATTATACCCATCGAAGAGAAAATGAGAAAAAATCATTTACGGTGATTTGAACATGTACATAGAAAACTCACAGAAGTACCAGTAATAAAATATGATTTAATTCAAGTGCGAGGGGTTACTAAAAGGAGAGAACTCTTCCACTAAGGAAAAAAAAAAAAACTGGCAGATACAAATTTACTATTGGATTATAACGGTCAAAAAATTGAATGTTGTAACAAGATTTCAAAAAATAGATTTCCAAAATTAACTACAAAATCTGAGAAATTTGAGAGAATAATTCATCTCATTTCAGATCTGGTTTCTTTTGTTCTTCACTCTTCATTCCATCTACTGAGATTTGAAGGTGAGAAAATGATTTGTGGTAGTTTCTTCATCAAAATTGTCTTCTAGATCTTTGTTTCTCCCTCTCTATCTGATTTCTTGAATTGTGATAATATTTCTTCTCCATCACTAGTGTTCATCATCTCCATCGTTGGTGTTTTACTTGCAGTTGTGGTCTCTCCATCGTTGATGTTGTACTTACCTAAGGTTGTGTTTTGATCTAATTACGGTTAGCTCTATTTTATAACTAGTTTTAGACTCTCATAATATGCGGGTCTAAAAAAAATATATTAATATATATTTTTTATTTAAATATTACACGTAACCTAAAATTTATCCTTTAATTTTATAATTAACTAGTTTAGACCCGCGCATTGCGCGGGTTTATAATGAAACATGAAATATTTATATACTATTTAGTTACTTTGGTAGTAATATCCGAAAACAGATGTATAAATTTTATTGAGTAATGAAACTTTATAAATATCAAAAATAAATAAACAATTAAATGGATTTATATTAGAATATTGAAGAAAATTAATAAAAGAATAGGATTAGTGTAAAGAATTAATGGTGATCATTGATTTTGGTAGATTAGATGAAGAAGCAAATTGTGAGAGTTAATCATAACCCTTTATTTGGATGGGAGAATAGGATTGAGAAAATGATAAATGTTTTGCTCTAATTCATTCACAAGAGAAGGCTTTCACTTTTAAGATATAGTATATGATATATTTTATGAAAGTATAACGAAAATATAATTTAATACTCAAAAATGAAGAAAAAAATGCGTAAAAAATTAATTATGTCAATCTTTAGAACCAATAATGTTTAGTACTCATATTTATTTTTAGAAAAAAAAAATATACTTCTAAAGAGGCTTTTCAAAATTTGAATTTTTTTTTCTAAATAATAGTTTTAAAAATAATTTAATATGTCTTTTTTATGTTGTTTAATAGCTTCTATTATTTGGTTACAATTATAGGAATACTATTTTAAGCAAATGAAATTTCATAATTTTTATATGTAATTAATAGATAGAGGGATATAATTTTATTAAATGGTTAAAGAGATAAAAGAGAATAAAGAGATAAAATGTCAGATAATTAATTATAATAAAAACAATCATCAACCAAAATATGGATCAGTTTCAGTGATTCTCTGTCATTTGAAAAACTTGAAACGATATCTCGCATCATTTGAAAAATATATCTGACACCCCCTTCATTTGATGTTAAATATAACACCTTGAAGTTCCATAATCAACCAAATTCAGTCCAAATGATTAACTTCATAAGACAAACAATCAACTTTCATGCAACCACTATTTTTAAGAGGGGAGACTTCATGGATATTTTCAACTTCTTTTCTACCTTACAATTTTATTTTATTTAAAACACACATTTATGTATATACACATACAAATATATTGTTATAAGTTTATTTCTTAGTGTTTAGGTAGAAAGGATAATGGGAGAGAAGGCTCAAATTGTTCATAAAAGCTCTTAAAATAAGTCAGGTGCAATAATTGTTATTGGTCCAAAATTTTAATGGAGTAATGAATTCGGAATGCAATTAATAGGATGATTAAAAAATATTATGGCTTAAATTCATTCCTAGTGTTTTTTCTTCCGATATTATGAGTAGAAGAAACTAATCCTAGTTGTCTATCTCATTAGAAGAATAAGATTAGAGAGATTTGCAATAATGAGTCTTTATTCATTCCTAAGTTTAAGCTTCTGCTTTTAATATATAGTATTAGTTTTAGCCCCGCGCTAAGCGCGGGTTTTGAAATAATTTTTTCGTTTATTTTATTTGATTATTTAAATATAATTTATATTTGTCATTTTTGAAAAAATATTTTGTATTAGTTAGTGGGGTTTGTATTTTTTTTTTATTACAGTGGATAAACTATGTATTGTTTTGCAGTGTTTGAAATATTTATTTTTTATATTTTGTAATATTTGTTTTCAATTAGTATTATGAATATTTTGCTTTTGGATGTTGAAATTAAAAGTATTGTTTAATGTTTTATAAGTGATAAGATTTTAGTTCAACATAATTTTAAATTTTAAAGAAATATGTGTGTTCAAATTATTTAAAATTAAATTAATTAACAAATACTCTTAATAGTTTAAATGTACTCAAAATGTTGAGAAAGAAGGAATATAGTGTTGTTGAGCTCTCAAAAAGTTGGATGCTATAGAAGAAAGAGGAAGAGACAGTATGAGTCCCTAAAAATTGCACAAAAATTATACCAAATAGACGTCATCATTTCAGATTTCATTACTAAGTTACTAATACATAAAAATCCAAAGAAGTATGGCTTACTTCATAATTCATGTATTTTAATAAGGTGTTCTAATTTCAAATGTACAGTTATTTATAAAAGATAAATCATTCTATTTGATGCTATGATGTTCAATAATATCATTTATCCATCCACTAAAACAAAATAAAATGACAATATTAATAACATCTTCAAACCAACAAATGAAACACATATAGAAAAAACTCAACGCTTCACACACAAATCGGACCTGAATTTCATGCAAAAATAAATAAAAATAAAAACAATGAATACATTTCTCACGTTTAGCTTGACATATCAACTAATGATCCGACTCTTTCAGTTGACGTCGATCTCAATCTCGAAGCCCTCGTATAAAAAATTGCATATAACCCAAACTAATTATTTTACAATTGAATGACAAGATGTTGACAAGTTCTTGGCATATACATTGGCAAAATATTGATAATAGCAAAAGTTTAAAGAATAAGCAAAAGAATATATAAAAATTTAGATAATTTTAAATTGTGTCCAATTATGAGGTGAAAAGAAAAGAATCCTTATATAGAGAGTATTTTGGAATCCTCTCAAATTATAACCATTAGTGGCATTATGTGTTTTTAATGGAATTATAACAATAAAATTATTGAAAACTTTTGACATACTCACACATTAAAAGCATTAAATTGGTATTATGATAATAAAATCAAGTGAAAAATACTTCTAGTAATTAGAATATACTCAAAATTATGAGAAATAAAGAAAATAGAATTGGCGAACTCTCATTCATTTGAAAGTTTAGGTTTTCATTTTTAATTTTTGCTATATAATATGATATATAGATGTCATTTTTAACTCATGTACATGAAATATTGTTAGAAAGAAAAATTCATTTTTTTTAGGCTTTCAATTTTATGTTTTACTTATAAATGTCATTTTTAACTCATGTATATGAAATATTGTATAAAAAGAAAATCTATTTTTTTCATTATTTTTATAAACCCTTATATGAGAAATAAAAAATATAAAAAGTTCAAAAAAGAAAAATATTTTTTTACACTAAAAGAATGGAAATCGATTTTTTTTCCATTCATTTTTATAAACACTTATATGAAAAATAAAAAAATATAAAAAGTTAAAAAATAATAATAATTTTTTTACATAAAAAAAACTCAAGTATGATTTTTTATTATTTATTCTAAAAATTTTCTTTTATTTAAAAGGCAAATCTCATTATTTCAAATATAAAAAATATTTTAATTTCATTAAACCGCTATATTAATTAAAAATAACAATTAAATTCACTCAAATTCCTATATTTAAGAATAAGCATAGTATTTAAACTCATTTAAATAAAATAATAAATAGAGAAATCAAGGAGAATCAAGAAAAATGATTTTATGGACTCTCATTCATTCTCAAGTTTAGGTTTCTAATTTTAGGTTTTACATTTATGTAATACATTTTCAATTCTATTTTTTTAATTATTTTTGAGATTAAATGATGGTTTGTTACAATTTTTTGAGTATGTAAAGAGAAATGCTACTAATTTTTTAAAATTTTAAATTATTCTAAGAGCTAAATATTTTTTATTTATAAAATTTACATATAATTTATATATAAACTATTTAATTTAGTTATAGTTTTTTTTTTTAATTGTTTGGTAAAGTTTTCATATGAGAATTTATTTAGTAATCTTTTCACTCAAATTAAAAAACAATGAGCTTGTGGATTTTTTTAATTGTTATTTTTTTACTCTGTATTATGTTTGTACTTTTTATTTCGTTTTTATATATGAAATTGTTTTGTACGCTCGTGGAAGACATTATTGTGAGTGATCTGAATAGCACTCTTGTTGTCATAGTGAATGGTAGTGGCAGCAGGAGAAAAGATGCCCATGTTAGCGAGTAGCCATCGAAGTCAGAGAAGTTTTGGAGTAGTATCAACCATAGCACGATATTCAGCTTCAGTATTGGAGTGAGCAACCACAGTTTGTTTCTTTCTATGCCAGGAAATAAGAGAATTGCCCAAAAAGAAACAATAATCAGTGGTTGAACGTATGTCGGTAGGATCTCCGGCCTAATCGGCATCAGAATAAACTTGTAAAGTAGGAGCAGACTGAGTTGAGAAATGAATCCCATAAAATATAGTACCCATGACATATCGAAGAATGCGAAGAATAGCTGAGTAATGAGTGGTTCGAGGAGCGAACAAGAACTGGTTGACCTGATGAATGACATATGCAATGTCAGGGTGGGTAACAGTAAGATATACAAGACTTCCAACCAGTTGATGATATAGAATGGCATTTTGAAGAGGTGAACCATTAAGTGGAGTAAGTCTGATGTTCGGCTCGAGAGGAGTAGTGGCAGTGGTTGAGTCAATGATCCTAGCCTTGGAAAAGAGATCCGAGACATATTTGGCCTGAGAGAGAAAATATCCATCAGAACTAGATGAGACTTTGAGGCTAAGAAAATAGATGAGCACGCCAAGATCTTTCATCTCAAATTGGCCACTAAGAAACTTTTTGAGTTTAAAAATACCACGTAGATCATCTCCAGTAATAACCATATCATCCACATACAGTAAGAGAAGGATAATACCGTTGACAATATGACGAATAAACAGAGCCTAATCATGAGCACTTGGTGTGAACTCAAATTGATGAATGGTAGTGTTGAATTTGGCAAACCAAGCATATGAAACTTGTTTCAAACCATATAGGGCAAGGCAAAGGCGACAAACTTTATTTCGAGGGGCATCTAGGCCTGAAGGAGTATGCATATATATTTCCTCAAGAAGATTCCCATTGAGAAATGCATTTTTGACATCTGTTTGAAACAGAGTCCATCTTCAAATAGCAGCGACAACAAAGAGTGTACGGACAGATGTGAGCCTCGTCGCGGGAGCAAATGTCTCTTCATAGTCAATACCATATTCCTGAGCAAATCCCTTGGTAACAAGTCGAACTTTATATCATTCAACAGAGCCATCAGAAAGTGTCTTGATCTAAAACACCCATTTGCACCCAATGGGAGTTTTTCCAAGAGGCATATCAACAATATCCTAGGTATGAGTTTGGGTTAGGGCCTGAAGTTCTTCGTCCATTGTTTTCTGTCAAAGAGGATTAGTACTAGCCTCCTTATAGGATTGAGGCTCATGCAGATAATGTATAGTGGAAAAATAATGATAATCAACATGATAAGAAGGGCGGTGAGTTACCTTGGTAGATCTGCGGGAGTGATCTGGAGGATGGCTCTTAGAGGGAGTCGATGCAGACTCATCAGACATAGGAGTATCCTCGAGCACGACCGATTGAGTCAGATGGGTGAGGTCACGTGATGGTTCTAGAGCTAGAGCTGGGTGTGGAGAGGTAGGATCGGCTGGTGGTTCCAGAACAGAATGGGTAATATCAGTTGGTGATTCTAAGGTGGACTCAACAATACCTGAAACTGGATGCCCATGAAATAACTCAATAGATAGATTAGTAAAGAATCTGGAGTTAGTAATGGTTGATATGACAAGTGACCGTAAGGAAGCGAACATTTGATGTTCCCAAAAAAGGACATGATGAGAGATAAAAAGGGTTTTAGAAATAGGATCCCAACACCGATACCCCTTATGTTCAATACCATATCCAATGAAACAACACAGGTGAGCCCTTAGTTGTAGTTTATTGTGTTCTTGTGGTTTGAGAAGAACAAAACAAGTGCAACAAAAGACTCTGAGTTCAGAGTAATCAGGAGGTTTACCGAAAAAATGCTCAAATAGGAATTGATTCTGGATTGGGACAGAAAGTACACAATTGATTGTATGCATTGCGGTTAAGGCAGTGTCACCCCAGAAACGTTCAGGACATGATGAAGAAATAAGTAGAGCACGAACGGTATCAAGAATATGTCTATGTTTGCGTTCGGCTCGTCCATTTTGTTGGGAGGTTCCAGGACACAAGCGGTGGGGGAGCATGCCATTTTTGTAAAGTAGGTTTAGAAAAACACGGTCTTTATATTCCATTGCATTATCTAAATAAAAAACTTTGATATTCCAAAAGAATTGAGTTTGAACCATAGAAGAAAAACCAGAATATATTTGAAAGAGTTCGGATGTATTTTTCATAAGAAACAACCAAGTATAACGAGAATAGTCATCCACAAATATAACAAAATAGCGAACACCACCTATTGATGCATGAGAAAAAGGCCCCCAAATATCAAAATGTATTAAATCAAAAGGTGCAAGGGAAACAGATTGACTCTCATTAAACGGTAAAACTGATTGTTTTGAAAGTTAACAATGAATACAATGAAAAGACTCATGCTGAAATGAACCTAACTGACCACAAGAAATAAGAGAACGTAGATGGCTGGATAAAGTATAACCTAACCGAGAGTGCCACAATTCCACGGGTGAGAGTATTGGGATGGATACTACTGATTGGTTTGATGATAGTGAGGATGGGACTTGGAGGTGAATGAGCTCAAAAAGGCATCCAACTTTATGGCCGATTCCAATGAGTTTTCCTATCTGAGGGTCCTGCACACGACAACCAGTAGAAAAAAAATGCAAGTCAAGTCCAAAATCATATAGTTGTCCAACATATATATGGTTAAGCGTAAGATTAAGGACGAAATATGTGTCAAGGAGAGATAAATGAGAACTGTCAACATGTTCAGTGTGGCTAACCAATATATTTGATCCATTGGCAGTATGAATAGTAGGTGCATACTCATCACGGGTTTTAGAGAAAAAGATAAAGGCATCAGAAGTCATGTAATTGCAACAGGCAGAATCAAAATATCATCGAGATGTACCTGGTGTAGCTGACATGGCTATATTGTTACCAATTTTATTTAGAGTCTCGGTAAGAGCAGTGCAGAAACCACTCCAATCAGGTGTAGAGCTGTTTGAAGTTGGTGTAGTATCAGTAGCTACAACAATAGCATTCTTTGGCTTGGAATAGAACCCATTGCGAGAACCTCAAGAGTGATATTGGTTCTCATGGGATGGATTTGCAGATGGAAGTTTAAAGCAGTCTGTAAGATAGTGACCAGATTCGTTGTAGACTTTACACAGGCGAGAATGACATTTGAGTAATCCATGCCCTTGTGAATGATAATACATGCAGTATAAGGGCTTCTGGGATGGGGTGGCCTTGGCAACTGGTGTGACAAGAGCAACTGGTGCTGCAGGAGCAACATCTGTATGAGATCCTTGTAATGTGGCAATACGTGTTTCCTCACTGAGTAGATCAGAAAAAACGTCGTTTAGAGAAGGTATCGTGCCCCGGTGTAGGATTGAAATTCGTACAGGCTCAAATTCCTCTCTCAAGCCCATCAGGAATTGCATAATACGTGTCTTAGTTTAAGACTTTCCATGAACATTGGCATCTTTTGTGCATTCCCAAGTTGGCAATACGTGTTTCCTCATTGAGTAGATCAGAAAAAACGTCGTTTAGAGAAGGTATCGTGCCCCGGTGTAGGATTAAAACTCGTACAGGTTCAAATTCATCTCTCAAGCTCATCAGGAATTGCATAATACGTGTATCAGTTTGATACTTTCCATTAACATTGTCATCTTTTGTGCATTCCCAAGTTGGCTCGGTGAGGGCCAACTGGTTTCATACGGCAATCATCTGAGATAAGAAATTGTTAATAGTTTGTTCAGGTTCTTGGCGCATGCTATGGCGGGTGGAAAAAAGACGATACCGATTTGAGATGTCTGCCCTGGTGTAGCGGTGCTGGAGAAGATCCCAAGCTTCTTTGGTTGTATAGAGTGTACCAAATTGAAATTTGATCTCTGGAATAATGGTGACATGAAACCATGTGAGAATCTGGTAATTTTTGCTATCTCAGTTCTCTAGACGATCAATATATTTGTCATCATCTTCGTCATCCTTCTTTTTGGGTTCAGTAATATCTCCAGTCACGTAACGTCACAATTTTCGTCCACGGAGGAAACCAAACATTTCTTGAGCCCACACAAAATAATTAGATTCATCCAGAACAGTAGTGATAACCCGTGGCATGTCCGATTCAGCCATAAGCGCAAAAAGGGAGGTGAATCGGTGTTGAAACCACAAAAATATAAAAGAAAGTATGTTCTGTAAGCCTCAAATCACAAAACGGAGGCCGAAAACAGAATCAAAACATCAAAAAATCCTATGAACCGATCCAATTTTGCATAAAATCGGTCCAAAAATGCCTAAACCGGTCAAAGAAATCACCTTGGAGAAAACCGTTGACATGGCGGTCAACGGATGAGGTGACGCTGATACGACGATGAGGTGCGCTGACATGGCACTATGGTGGCACTAACATGAGATTGAGATGATGTTTAGGGATGATATGGCAGTGTGTATGCTAGAAGAAGTGGTGGCGACGCGTGAATCTAGTTCATGAACGCTTATGCCACGCGTGCAGGCGTATGAACCGTCGGATCTAGAAGTTCTTTACGTCGTTTGAATCCTTTTGTCAAGACGGTTCAGATGGTATATTGTATGATGGATTTGAAGCCCTGGTGGAAGAGGTGGTAGAGCCCAAAATCCGAGACGACGAGATGAGGTGGTACTGCAAGCTGTTTGGTGCACGTGAGAGCGCGTCGGATCTCTGTTGGTGGTGAGTTTGGTGTCGTTGTGTTCGTCTTTGTAAGACGAAGATGGCGATGTGATGGTTGTTGATATGGAAGTGGAGATGAGGCCTACAGTAGTGACGAAAGTCTTAGAAGAATAAGGAGGGAGGCAAAGCGGCAGAAGCTTTTAGAGTTGCACAAAATTTAAGAAGAACAAGTTCAGGAAAGACTTACTCTTAATATCATGTTAAGATAATTGAGAAGTGAGAGAATATGAATCATATAATGAAAAAAAGAATTATAGAATACAATACAACGATATGTATATGTATTTATAGAGGGACTGGGGATTAGGGTTTTGTCCTAATGGGTCGAGTCCATAAAATACATTAATAGTTTGCATAAAAAAAAAAAAAAAAAAAAAAAACAAAACATTACTTCTATCAACACTTATATGAGAAACAGAGAATATAAAAAATAATTAAAAAAAATTATTTTTTTAAAATAAAAAGTTTAATAAATATGAAATTATTTGTATAAAAAAAAATTAATATTTCTATCATCACTGGAATGAAAAATAAAGAATATAAAAATAAAAAGAAGAGGTTTTTTTAAATAAAAAATCTTCTGTGTGAAATATTTATACATTTATAATTTTTATTTATTTATTATTTAAAACTTATTTAAATAAAATATTAATTGATGAGAGAAAATTGAGAAGAATGGGGTCCTCGGTGGTGGTAGTGGTCACCGGCCATCACGGTTAGGGTGGGTGCATGAGTTTCGGAGGGGTAGAGAAGATGGATGAAGGATTTTTTTTTTTTTTAAATAAATAAATAAATAAAGAATGTTTTTATGTTAGTAATTTAAAGAGCCCAATAATAATTGAATAAAATATTTTTTTAAAGAGCTCAATAATAATTGAATAAAATATTTTTTTTAAAAGATGTACATGTATAGAATCACCATTTTTATTAGACATTAAAACACCCCTTTTATCATAATATAAAAGAAAAGATTTTAATGAGGTTACAAAATAACTCTTTTAAATTTTTTGGTGAATTCTTATATTTTTTTATTTTTAATTTTTATATATCAAATAATGAGTAGTCCTGTTCAATTTTGTCATTTTTTTTAATTAATGCTTAAATATATGATTAATTTTATTGGTCCACTTTTTAAATTATTTAAAAAAAATTGTGATTCAAAAAATATTTTCTCTAAAAAAGAAAATAGATATGATATAAATTGATTAAATTAGAATTTGTTAACTTGAAAAAATTGATAAAATTAATCTTAATTTATAGTTATTTGTTTATTATTTTATATTATATTAGTAAAAGTTAATTTGTAGACTTCTATGATTATTTATATAATTTTTAATAATATATTTATATTCGAATTTTATAAAATACCATTACTCACTAAAATTTATGAATGCACTACCAGATATTGGTACCATATAATCAAATAATATCAATGTATTTTATGCTTTAAAATTATAAAAAAAAAAAAAAAAAAAATTAAGTCGGGGCATGCATGAATCTAAAACTAGTTAAAATAAAATAAAATCTAAAACTAGTTAAAATAAAATTAAGAGCACAATGCGAAATTTCCTAACAAAACATTGAGAAAATAAAGCCCAAAAGAACATTAGTTGGGGCATGCGCTGCAGAAACAAATGGATAATATCATTTAGGCGGAGGCCCAATAATTTCAATTTGTGGGAAAAAGGAAATCTAATACCGAAACTTCAATCTAGATTTAGTGTCGTCATCCTAATTTCATTTTGGTTTTTTTTTTTCGATGGGGACTCAATATAAGTCAAGGCCAAAGAGTTACCTGGTTATGCTAGTGATCTATTTTTTTTATATATTTTTCTATAATAGATCTGAATTGTTCTATTCAAATGATGCATATGTCATCTTATTGTTTTTTTAATGATAATCGATAGCAGGATTTGAATATTGTAACAACTCCATATTATTGATCTAATTTCATTTTTGAAATTAAATCAAATTTTTATTACTTTTTTTTAGAGATGCAAAGAATAAAAAATGACGTTCATTTTTTTTTCCAATATAAAGAATTGAAATATTTTTGTTCAAAATAAATTTGGCGAACTAAGTATGAAAACACAAAAGATTTGGATTTTATGGGCTAAAATTTTTAAATTGACTGAAATTTCATTTTTTTTTATTGTAAAAATAAAAAGAAAAATGATTCTTTGAAATCCTTATGGCAACATAAATTCTTTCATTTATCTTTTTCTAAATACTTTTTTCAAGTTTGTAAAATATCAGGAAATTAGATTTTCCTAGAATCGGTTTTAGATATTGTTCATGTCACAATTTAACATCGATAATTCATATTTTCATAAAATCGCTATGACGCGGTATGTCCATAAAAAAATGTACTCAAAATTATGGTATCAACATATATGGAAAATAAAATTGTTCCTGAATAGTAACCAAACTTGCACTAATTTAGGCACATTACTTTTTTAGATCAATTCTCTATGTATTTGGGATATGATAGGGTTACAATTCAAGTTATGGGGTCATATTTTCTGTCGTGTCCTCTACTGACAAGAACACGATAATGTGTAATACGAATATGACACGATAACATATTGTACCAAAATATTAAAAAACGAACACGACGCGATATATTACCGCGTCACACAAATACACAATTACACTATAATGATAGGAAATAATAATTAATCATGCCACAGAAAAAAACTTGTTTAATCCATTACACATTGATTTAATTATTAGAGTTTTTTCACTTTGCACCCCTAAAGTTTAAAAAAATCCATTTTAGTCCACGTTCTTTCAATTTAGACGCATTAAACTCTAAAGTATTCAAATCGTATCAAATTAGTCTTTCCATCATTTTTCATGACGAAATTCACCTACGTGGGTGATTTTTTGTTTGACACATGGCTGAATTTCGTCATAAAAAATGACTAAGTTGCCAATTTGAACTGACTTGATACGATCTGGATATTTTAGGATTTTTTGTGTTTAAATTGAAATAATAGAGACTAAAATAGAATTTCTCCAAAACTTCAAGGATAACATGTAATTATTAATAATACATATTTATAAAATAATACATTAAAATATTTAATAAATTTAGTAGATAAATTCATATCAAAATTACTATGTCATTTCGTCTCAATTATGGAATTAACAAATAAACTCGAATTATAACCTGTTTAATTTGACACGATAAAGACCGAAAAACTGTTAAGCCTCTAAAACCATATACGATGATTTGGTGTCAATTTTTTTTTTTTTTTTTAATTATTATTATATATATATTTTTAAAAAGAAAGACACCGAATGCCAACACTCGAAAGAAACGTGGGGACCGCCGAGTTGTTATGTAATAGAAATACAGATGAGAGGTGCTGGCATGTGGGACCCATCACCTTTGAAAAAGTTAAATCAAATATAAATAATCATTTGGTCGTTGTATTGTAAAATAATGTTATTTTTACTAATTATTTTTAAGCCCTACCAGAACACTTTATTCTTCTAAAGGTTGGTAAACTTTTTTTTTTTTCCAAAAATTTAGAATAGAAACAACAAAAAATATGGTTTTACTTTGTTTTCCATTTTGTTCTGAAATTTGACATTTTCTTTTACTATTTTTTTTTAAGATAAACACTAATCAAACATGTACGTACTGAAATCGTGTTTGATAAGAACTGAAAACTAAATAGATTAAGTATTTTTTTATAGTAAATTTATTTGATAAGTACAATTAAGATTATTTAATCGATTAAGTCCTTAAAATTTGTTTAAAATTTTCAACTAAATGTGTGTTACTTAATTGTCTTACTGAACATGTTCCGCAAAAAAAAAAAATCACACTTCAAAATTTAATTTTATCAAATACGTTTTAGATATTTTCAATACTTAAAATTTATCACACCCAAATTTAAACGTTATGAAACATGTCCTAGAGAGTATTTGTATGGTATGAATATTACATATATATATATATATATATATATATATATATATATATATATAAGATTCAATAAATAAATAAAAAATATATATTAATTACATTTTGGAAACCAAACAAATGTCACAATTCAATGAAAAATTATATCAGGTCAGAGCGTAATAATGGCAAGGACGTGTCCTCCATTTACTTGTGTTGTAGTGACCCATTTGATATTATATTGTAAGATTATATTTATTCTAGTTGTCAATTTAATGATATTAAGATGCAAGACTTCATAACATCATCTTATAACTGTTGCTAACAGTAGAAAGACAGATGATGTCTCATAAAGTTTGAATTTGATTATGTTAATTTTTAAAGGGGGGCAAAAGTGTAAGTGAATTTGATTACGTTAATTTTTAGAGAATTTTGTTGAGAGATCCCAAAATTCAAAAAATTATTTTCTAAGAACCATCTCGTATATAAAAAAATCATTATTACAGGACTCCGCAGAGTGATGATTTTATGGAATGAGACATTTCACCAAATTTTCCTAATTTTTAATGGGGCATTGTTAGAATTTCAAGGGGCACAAAATAAACTTTTATAACCACTTGGTGGTTTTTACAATTAATTGATAAATTGTTATAATTGGCTATTTGGGGGTTCAAATTAAAAATAAAATTGATGGGAGGGTATTTGTACATGCTGACCAGCATTAATCACAAGTTTCCACGTGCCATTAGAGCACTAGTCAGACCGTCTTGACCCGTCCATCGGTAGGCCATCAAGGTCCAAGACCCGTTCACTCTCCTTTGATCAACATGGCACGCCACCTTGTCTAGGTTTGACGGAAGAAGAGTCGATTCCGTTCAACTAAACATGCCGTGAGGTTAAGTGAAGGTGTTTTGGTGAATTGACTTCAAATAAAGTTAGAGAAAGAATTTAATAGTTGATTAAAAGTGTTAATAGAATTGCTCTTGGAGAGCACTTCTCCTTTTATTTTATTTAAAGGTAAATTATTAAAATACTCATTATTAATGTCGAATTATCAAAATTAACTACTATTATCTTTTTATTTTATTTAAAATGCATTACACATTTCTAATGCAATATTATTCTCTAAAAACAAAAAATAAAAGAATAGCTAGTAATAAGATTTTTTCTATAAAATAACATTTTTATCAACCTTTTAAAAATCATATTTCTCATTGAACATGAATAGTTAGTGAAGAGGGGTTTTTCTTGATCATTTCAAAAATTGTCAAACTCACGTCTCAAGCACTTGAACCCAAGCTCTCGGCTAGTAACCGAGGATATTGCCCGGTACTCGAAGAGGATTAAAGAATATGAGTAGGTAAATCCTAGCCAAGGCCATAAATTCAGTTGCAGTACAGGTCCATCCTCAGGACTACCTTGGACAATATACTATTATTTCTAGCTCAGGATGTATCCTGTACTCATCCACGGTGCGTTGTTTTGCACGAACTAAAGTTTAAGGAATATCCTATTCCTAGTCCCAAGAAACCATTTATGATAATTCAATTTTTGGCATCATCGATAATCAACGCATATTATTAAAGAACACTACATAGTTAAAAATAGGATATTTAAAAAAAAAACAAAAAACAATTACAATTAATGTATTAAATGATAGAAATTAAATAATTGACAATACTAAAATCTAAACCATTAAAATACAAAGATGAAAAATAAAATTGCTTGACAAGAAACAAAATATTCCATCTATATTAAATTATCGCACTTTTTCGGTTAAATTGGGAAAAAAACATAAGAACTTACTAAATATTTTAATAATTTATATTAAATTAATTATAGAACTACCAATAGATAGAAAGCATAATTCCAAATTGTGTTGAAAGAGCTTCTGGTTGAAGATTTTGATTATCCATGAATGTCACCTTCATTTTTAATTAATAATTAATAGTTAATGAAAGCAAGCCATGCATGTTCTCTTCCTACTCCAAGATAGATTCGGTCGTGAAGGCATTAATCATAAATGGCGTGTCTACTAGGCGACACCCCAATCCATTTGGCAGTTTCTTCCTAAAAACCAAAATATAAAATTACACTTTTAGGCCACAAAGTTTAACCACATTTTTCATTTTAATCCAATTTATTAACACGCTCATTGCAATGTGGAGTTCTCAAATCCCGATTCAAAGATATCATACCAACTGAATAAATTATTTCATTATGTTTCAATTTGTGTTTTAGTCTCGTGATCAATACCCTCTTATTATTTTACTCAAATATTTTTAGTTAAGGTTTATAACGTCGGCCACTGACGTTGCCGCCACTATTGTATCTCAGACTCCCGGTTTCGAAGGCCGGCCGACCAATGACTGCCATAATTTTTTTTTGGTTACACATAATATTTTAGTGCAGTTTGTAGTTATATGTAATTATTTTTTTTAATGTATTTTTAATCACATGTAACTATTTTTAATGTATTTTTTAGATATATTTTTGTTTTATATTTTAATTGCATTCATGCAATTTTCTAACAACCGACAACCGAAAAATAAGTTGAATGAAATTAAAAAATATAATAAAAAATATTACTAAAAAATTAGTAATGTAACTAAAAAGTATTATGGCAGTCGAAATCTGGTGATAGGCGACACTAAGGTGACGATTGGCATTACAACTTTAATTAGAATATTAACTTTGTTTAATTTTATTTCTGAGTTAGGGCTTACTATCTTAGTTTTGGTCTATTCTAAAAGTAGGGTTCAGATACTCCTTCGTCTCCTTTATCAATTTGGGATTATTTTATTTAGGATTAGTTATGACCCTGGTTGTTCTAGCCAAGAAAAAGTGAAGAAAGGAAAAAATGACCAAAAAAATAAATAGATAAATAAGGATTTATTTATTTTTTTTAAAAAAATGGGTTAAAACTAGGGCTGACAACTGATTTGTTTTTTTGATTGTTTCACTAAAAATCAAAATCAAAATCAAAGTTTCGATTTTTAATTTTGAAACCAAAGCTAAAACCGAAACCATTTGATCGGTTTCAAGCCCGACTTATTCAATTCGGTTTGGTTCGGAACAACTTTGATTTTTAATTTGGAAACCAAAATAAAGTTGAAACTATTTGATTGATTTCAAACCCAAAACATTCGAATCGATTTGGTTCGAGTTTAATTGTCATCCCTTTAAAATGATATGAGAAAAGTATATCTTTCATCTTGTAAGTAAAAAGTCGATGTTTAAATGGACTTTGAACTTTTATAGGTAGCGCATTTGGTCTTTCAAGTTTCAATCAAATGTTTTTTTTGTAAAAAAATTGGATGTAAACGTTAAATTAAAGATATTTTTATAATTTTACCATATAAAAATAGCAACATATTAAAATAAGAGGGAGGCAAGTATAATTTTCATTTCTTTTCTTTACTCTCAAAATCACGTCACATCAGCCTCTCTCAAACTACGTGTCTCTCTCTCGCCTGCTCCACCCATACACACTCTCTCTCACACACACCCTTTTTATATTCTTTTTCCCTTTTTTAATAAATGGAAAATATAATAAAAATCACTCAAAAATAAAAAATATAAGCTAAATTGAAAATTAATCTAATTAAAAATAGTCAATGTGTTAAAAAAAATATTTTGCTCGCCTCTTATTTTAATTTTTGACACCATTATACAAGATCTTTAAAATGACAAAAATGGCCCTCTTCACTAACTAATTTTATCAAAAAAATTTAACAGAAATTTCGATTTGGCAAATTAAAACGAAATTGTAACTTTAAGGATTAAATGTGTCATATTAAAAAGGTCATGGTCCACTAATAAGGTATAACTCAAATAGCAAGACACAATTAAATTAAAAGAGTTAAGAGGCCTCTGTAAGGATTCGAATTTACGAAAAAATATTTGTTGCGAGAGACAGTCATGCATCTTGAATGGGCTAATCTTTCACTCTGTTTGAGTAGAAAACACTCGTGGTATACAAAATAAAAATAAAAATCATGGTTAATTTAAACACACTCCATAGTTGATGTGATACAAACTATTAGGATCTAATTGATATTAATCTAAAATGTGAGGGTGATATGTGATATACTTCCCAAATTAAATATACCTTGCACTTCGAGTAGAAAATCAAAGATTCATTCAACTCCTATCAAAGTATCAAGACTCGTTCAAGAAAAAAAAAAGTATCAAGTTATGTTTGGGTAAGAATTTTAATTGGATAAAAGATTTCAAAATATTTTTTTTACAAATATTATGTTTGAATATTGAATAAGAAGAATTTGTAAAATATTTTCAAATCCCAAATAGTGGTGAAAAGAAAATTTGGAAATCATTTTGAAAGAGGTGGAATTTGACAAATCTTTTCTTCTCTTTGCTCTTCGCACTTGAAGCTACCTTCGTCGTCGTCGTCTTCTTCTTTGTTCTTCTTCATTGAAGTCGCCTAGCCGTAGTCGATCTATCGTTGTCGTCCAGGGTTCTTCATCGTCAATTTCGTCGTCGTCGTCTAGAGTTCTTTGTCGTCGATTTTTCATCGTTGTCCGTCGTGAATCGTTGTCGATCGTCTAGGGTTCTTTGTCATCGATCTTTTATCGTTGTCTAGGGTTGTTCGTCGTCGGTCGTTCATCCGTTGCTCAACCCTCGCCATTGTCGATCGTCTAGGTTCCTTCATTCAATCTATTATTTATGAGCTTGAAGGTAAATCAAACTCTTTTTTGTGTATTTTTGTTCAGTTTGGTAGCTGAATTTGTGTATCTTTATCCATTTTAGTTGCTGAATTTGTACCTTTTTTGTTTATTTTGTGAATTTTGTATGATTGTAGTGTATTATGTATCTAAACAATGAAATTTATATATATGAAAGAATTTTAAATTTTAAAATTTTAAATTTTAAAATTATTTCGTTTACAAAAGTTTTAGATTTGTTAAATACCTTATCAAACGCAATCTCGATATCCAAAGTAACGGACCCCACTTTTACTTGTCGGCAGTATAAGGACATTATAGCGTACCACTGTGGCACATAGATCATGCAATACCCCCACGCAATCTTCACCAATATGACCGTTGATCAGTAAGTTCCCAAACAGGAGAGTTGACGTGACCCCCTTGGTTGTATTATAATTTCCTCAATCGTAATTGATTAATAAATTAATAAAATTTCATTTTTTTCCCCATCAAATATCGAATTTTTTTCTCTCTCTAATAATATCAACTATTTACCGCACTAAAAGGAAATATATGGAACATTAGGTGGCGTTTGATTAGTGTTTCCACTTTTCTCAACCCAACTGAGATAAGTTTAGTTGAGTTGGATTTAGAATTTTGTTTCTTTCTGGTGGTTGAGTTGAGAATTTTGTTTCGTAGCAAAAAATAAATATTTAAATAATCTATTAATTTTTTATTGTAGTAATTAGTAAATAGAAAGGCGGTAGTGGTACATATGGTGGCGAATGGTGGAGGTGGTGGTGGATTATTTGGGTTAGAAATTTGGTTGTCGACCGTGTTGGTGGTGGTTGGATGATGCGCAAGGATGGTGTGATGGTGGTGGGCATGATGGCTGATGGTGGTGAATGGTGGGCAATAGCCAGTGGCAGATGGCAGATGGCAGTGGCGAACGTTGGCTATGTTGAAGGGGAGAAAGGGAGTAGAACAAGAAGAATTAGAAAGAAAAAAAAAAATAGAAATTATTTTTTAATGTTTAACTCAAATTTCACATTCTCTCCTCAATCAACCTTTGAAGCAAAAATGTTATTATTTAATCCTTCTATTATTATTTAATCATTTGATAATTAAAAAAAAATAATGAATGGACAAATATGTCCTTATATAAATATTAAAAACTCTAACCCTGATCTCTATCATACATAGGGATGTCAATAGTTCGGGTTCGCCTCGGTTTCATACAAAACCAAAACCAAAATCGTTAAACATTTATAAAACCAAAATCAAAACCCTTAAACATTTATAAAACCAAAATCAAAACCAAAATTGTTGGTTTTTTTAAACGGTTTTAAAACCGAACCATTTAATTTTAACCAAAACCAAAATTGTTGATTTTTTTAAACGGTTTTAAAACCGAACCATTTAATTTTAACAAAAACCAAAATCGTTGGTTTTTTCTTTAAATGGTTTTAAAAGTGAACCATTTAATTTTAACCAAAATCAAACCCACGAAACCGCGGACCATTGTTTCATATATGAACAAAAATATAAACATAAATTCCAAAAACAAAAATTAAATCACAAAACTATTAATTAATACAATAAACGTTCGTAACAGGTAACAATACATAAAATACAACAATAAAATCATAGATAATAGTCATAAATAATATGGATTAAACTGTAAATACTAAATAAATAAAAAATAATATACATATATATCGATTATACAGTTCGGTTTACAGTTTGGTCACGTGATTCGGTTGTGCGGTTGCTATCCCAAAAGTAAAATCAAAACCGCTTTGGTTGCTAAATTTAAAACTAAAACCACGGCCAAAACCATTTTGCTAGTTTCAAAACCGGACTGCTCGGTTTGGTTTCGTTCAGTTATTTTACGGTTCGGTTTTAATTGTCATCCCTAATCATACACGGCCACTCTCTCTCTCTATTCATTTTGAGTGCTCTCTCCCTCTCAATCTACAGTACTCTCTCTCTATATCTATTTCAGTGCATCTCTCCCTCTCAACCTACAGTAGTTGTCATCGACAGCTTCTCATCACCAATGTTTCATCCACTGCCGTCCACAGCGTCTCATCATTGCCTTTTCGTTCGCCTTCGTCTTGTCCACAGTCATATCGGCTCGTCCACCACCGTCGTCCATCGCATTCTTGCACAGTTTTCGTCCAGATCTACTCGTCCATATCTCTCTCTCTCAAAATTTCTAGATCTGTATTTTTCAGATCTATAAATTTTCAGGTCAACTTGTCGCCATGAATATTCATGTGAACGTTTTCAGATATATGAAATTTTAAGTTGATTATTTTTTTTAGCTGAATATTCAGATCATCATGAATGTTGATGTGAATTTTTATTGATTTATTTTTATATTCACATTCAGATATGTGAATATTTATATGGATTTTTTGTTGATTTTTATGGAGTTTGTTATTTATTCATTTGCGATTTTTATTTTTTTTATTTTGTTCGGCAAGATTTGTTTTGATTTGTTCAAAATAATTTTGTTTTGTTCTTTGTGAATGTTTATACGGTTTATTTTTGTGAATGTTTTGATGTGGTTTCGTGAACGTTCATATCATATTTGTTTTGATTTGTTTTGTTTTTGTTTATTTTGGTGGAGTTGGTTTATTCATTGTGGATGTTCTGCTATTGATTTTGTTGTTATTTTGTGAATGTTCATATCGAGATGTTTTTTGGCAAATGTTTGTTATGGTTTGATGAACGTTCATAATAACATAATCAGTCTATAAACAATTAAACACGTACTAAATATTTCAAAATATCAAAAGAAGAATGTGAATATTCACGTCTTACTGTATTTCACAGAATGACATTTTATGTAAATTAATAAAAAATGATGGTAGGTTGAATTAATAGTGGATTAGTGTCTGAGTTAATTTAGAAAGACAACCGACGACCATTTTCAATAAATGTCTGACATTAATATGAATATTCACTAATTTTTAATTTTTGTTCAAAAAATTCGAAATTCATATCTTTAGGAAGAGGATTTTGTAGATATTAATTTAATATTTTTTGTTTAATTTTTGTGCATTGATTTCGTTCACAACAACCCTTTTTTTGCGACTGGATTTGATAAATTTGGAAATTGTCACTTCCCATAAATGGTGGACATTTGCAGAGCACTCAATGACACTGGGTTGTAAATATAACATCAACATGCGGGCAAATGTTAGAGATTTTTTTCTAATAAATCTATGAGGACTAAATAATTTATTCTGTGGTGTGATGGTTCATATTATTATTTTTATATCTCTTAGAGTCTATATATTAAAATTTTCAATTAGAAAAGAGAAAATAAAAAAAAAATGGAAAAGAGAGAAAAAAAATATATAAAAAATTAAAAAAAGAATGGTGAAAATGAACAAATAAGTAAGGGCAATTAAGTAATTTCAGTAATGAATTTGTATTAAAAGGGTATATTTTAAATTTGAATGATGACGATAGTAAATAAACTCCGATTTGAGAGCTCGAGTGTTCTAAAAGACAAAAGGTGTCATTGGTATTTGTTAAAAGATAAAAGATTATCATGATTATCGTTTCAAATACGGGAGGGTGTCGATGGTAATTTTCTAACAAATTTATAATAAAAAATACTTAATCTTTTCAATTTTAATCACTTAATTTAATTATGTTGCAATTACATATATTACAATTATATATGAGATTTTTTTAAAATTAAAGGTAAAATAAGTGAATTGCGACAAAAACATCCTTAAAAAATAATAGGATGTAAATAATTAACATATATTTTATTTCTTTCTATTTTTTTTAAAATTGCAATAATGCAATTGAATAAAAAAAAAACATTGAAGCATAATGTCGTCAAGAAATCAACGATGGAAAAATCGCGTGTCCAAATTAAGTCGATGCACCGCCGGAACAGATGGCCCAGTAGTACACACGCTCTACACTCGCTTTCTACCTCTGATAAATTTAGCAGTATATAAATGGCGACGAGCTCTTTCAGATTTCTCCCACATTTGGATTCATTCCTTTCTTGTCCCCATTTTTTATTTTTGATATTCGTATTTAGTGTGTGTGTGTGTGAGAGAGAGAGAGAGAAAACAATGGCTGCCACCATGGAAGCTAAGAAGGTTGAAGCGCCGGCTACGGAGCCGGCGCTGGCGTCCGTTGAGGTGCCGCCGCGCGACTTTTCGGAGGAGAAGTCGGTGATTCCGGCGCCGGCCGAACCGAAGGCCGATGACTCCAAGGCTCTTGCTATTGCCGAAAGTAATCTCTCTCTCTCTCTCACACACACAGACCTGCTTGATTTAATATTTAGTGTTTACTGCCGACTGTTTTCCGAAAAAGATGAGGAATAATTTTTGAATTTTGATTTCTTGATGCTCTGTGATTAGCGAAGGATTATTCAGCGTAGCTTTTCAAAATTGATACATTTACTTACATTCAAGCTCAATTGATTATGAATATTATACATAGAGTTTATTTTTAATTTTGGTTGCAGTTTGAAATTGATCTCATTTCTAGAGATTTCCCCCAAATTTCCGTGCAATTTTACTGCCTTTCGTAGATTGTGTATGGTTAATAATAGGAGTTTGGTTTTATTCCCGTAATAGTATGATGTTCAGCGAGATCTTTTTCTTGATTAACTCATCAATTACGCAACATAAGCTGTGATGAACTTCCGGGATGTAGGCTGATATTGTTTTCTTGTGGATTTTACAAATCTTAACTTTTTTTTAATAGATATTAAAAAAAACAAGATATTTAACTTTTCAATGGGACAATCTACTTTTGAAAAAGTTGCCTTGAAATTATTGATATGAAATGAATATGTTGCTTTAGGAAGGTGTATCTTGGATGCTGAAATATGCAATTATTGTTTGACAGCACTCTTACCAATTGGAGAAATGAATAGAAGTGTCCAAATTTCTTAAATGAGTTGTACCACATGCATGATTGATTGCATTTCACTTTACAATTGCTTCATGCTTGACCTGATTGTATTTTCTATGCCTTTTAGAGGGACTACAACACTTAGGGTCTGTTTGGTTGGAAGAATGGAAAAGCAGAAGAGAATTATGTTTCTTTCTTTTTGTTTGGTAGTTCACTTCTTTGGTTTTGAGGAAAGGAAAATATTAGTTGTTCAATTTATAAATTTTGTCACTGAGAAAAAGTTAAAGATATTGTAGAAAATATATGTTTTGATGACATGAAATTAAGTTCATTAATTTCCTTCCAATTTTCCTCCCAAGCGGGAGGATTATTTTTACCAATTCAAGATGAGAAGCAATTCTCCTTTGGCAGCAAATGTTTATCCATTAAGCGGAGGAAATCTTATTTAACAACGGACTAACAGAGTCCGCTACCTCATCTAACCTTCATAATTAAATACCGTTACTATATAGGTGGATCTCATTGTGAAAGAACTTACCTATTTTCCATCTACTTTTCCTTCCTTCCCATTTACCCAACAATGGAAAATTGTATTTCCATCCTCTTTTCGTTCCTCTACGGCTCCACTTTCCTTCCTTCCATTTTTTCGTCCAGCCAAACAGACCCTTAATGTTTTTCTATTATAGAAAATAGAGGGGAAATGACATCAGCACTCCCAAAAATGCATGTTGCACTTCAATTACTCTATTCATGCAAAGAATGTAAAAACTGGAGTTGGAGTGCAAATAGGTGTTTTGGGAGTGTGAATAGGGCTTAATTCTCTCGAGTTTTGGTGTATGAATGTGAATCAAGTTAATTTTATTGTACACAATTGTCGTTCCAGAGCTCAAATATAGCTGAGGCAGAAGCCATAGCCTATAGTTATGCACTTGTGTTTGGTGCAATTTCAATGCAAGTCCATGAATTGCATTTACATTGTACCTAAATATTCAAGCATAATATATATTTATCAGAAATCTTAGCGGTTGAATTATTTTTCGGTTTTGCAGAGACTCCAGAACCTGCTGTGAAGAAAAACACATCCCTTGACCGAGGTATATGTCAAAAACACAATCCATCTTTTCTTCTTGTTTATATACTTGGGGCATCTTTGGTTTCATTTCCGAAAATAGTTCTCGCAAATTTTGAAAACGTTTTTTTAAATTTGTGAAAAGTTATTTGGTTTAGTTTTGAAAAAGTTATGAAAAAGAGTGTGTTTATTGATAAAGTTTTACAAGTTTGAAAAGTAAGAGTGACGTGATTGATTAAAATATGGTCTTAGAACAGAGAGAGAATAAGATATTTGTCGGGCGATATGTGTGGTATAGAGAGAATTTGTAGAGATAAAATTAAAGATGTAGAGAAAAAAAATAATAAAATATTAAAAGTAGATGATTTGATAATCGAGTATTATGAAAATTGTTTTGCAAAATTGTTTTGAGTTATGTTTTTAAAAGAGTAATAGTTGATTTTTTATTTCCGAACACAGGAGACAACCAAACAACCCTTTAATATTCTGAAATTATTGAATCCATTGTTTCTATGCATTTCAAATTAATAAATTAAAACATTCGGGGAAGATAATAATTGTCAACGTTGATTTTTCTTCAGATGTTGCTCTTGCAAAGGTTGAAACTGAGAAGAGGATGTCGTTTATTAAGGCATGGGAGGAAAGTGAGAAATCAAAAGTGGAGAACAAGTGAGGCTTTGTTTCACTATCCTTTACTTTCTTCTGCCATTTTAACTTTCTATTATCAAAAAAATTAATGAATCCGAAGGCCGAAGCAGGTTTTTTTATCTAAAAAAATGAATTCCTTGTTTGGAGATATATGCACTAGAGCTTTTAGTTTCATATAAATTTCACTTTAGCCTCTGTCATTTCAATTTGAGCACATTATAATAAGAAGTGTCCAAATCATGTCAAGTCAGTCCTTCCATAATTTTTTATTAAGGAATTCACCCACGTGGGTGATTCTGTGCTTGGCGCGTGGCTGATTTCCGTTATAAAAATGACTGATGGACTAACTTGACATGATTTGGATATTTGAAAGTTTAACGTGTACATGGATGCAAATTGCAAAAACCTCCACTAGACTCAATCTTGGGTATCTCCTCAAGCATCTAAGGGCCTGTTTCTATTGTTATCAACATTTGGTGCTGTTTGATTAGGCATGATAACACTTTTTGAAGTGCTTTTTTGCTTAAGCTACTTGTAAAATTAAGTAAAAAATTTCTCTTTTTAAAATTAAGTTCTTTCTGCTGGTAAAAAAGGCAAACGAGTACTCAATTTTAAAAGCAATATTTGTTTTGCACTTAAGAAATTATTTTTAAAAAATTAAGATATGAGTTTAAGTATTTTTTAAGGAAAAAATAGATGTTTTTTCGTTTTTTTCGATCTTAATGTTATAAGAGCTCGAAGGTCTGGGACCTCTCTACCAACCCTTTTTGATTCATCTATGTAATTTTTTTTTGGATTAAGGGATAATTTATAGCTATAAATTGGAAATAACCTCTTTGTAAACAGCGGGTAAGATTGCGTATATCTGATTCTCTCCAGATCCCGCGATAGTAAGAGCTTTCGTGTACTGAGTTGCCCTTTTAGATCATTTATAGCTATAATACTAAGATATTGTCTCTACTCTAACACAGTTTTGATGCTTTGCTTTTGTTTATTAAGTAAAAATATCTTTTTGTCAATTTTTTCTTTTATTATTATAAAAGTTCCTAAAAAAAGAGTTATCAAACATAGAACCAACATAGAAAAAGAAAGCATCTGAGGGAAAAGTTTTGTCATTTTGAATTTTTGTTCTTAGAAATTGATGAATCTGACGGATAAGTTTTGTAATTAGCGAATTTGAATGAACAGGGCACAGAAAAAGCTCTCTGCTGTTGCTGCTTGGGAGAATAGCAAGAAAGCAGCCATTGAAGCTCAACTCAGAAAGATCGAGGTAATCAGAGACCTTAATTTTTAACGCAAGTAAAACATGAATTGAGGGCTTATATTTAACCTTTATGCAGCGTTTTCTTTTATTAATTTTTTTTTAGTTTTCGTGTTTTTGTTCCTAGTTCTTGGGGAACAAGAAAGAAAAACTATCCAAAGACCACCTCAAGTAGTTAATTTTCGCATGGTGAAGGCATAAAGCCATTTTAAGGGTCCCATAGATATAATATTCTCTTAACAATTATCAAATCCCGTATGCAGATTTTTGCATTTCGTTCAACTGCTATTCTGCTAATCATATTATATAAATGAAGGGTCCTTTTCTATCAACTTCTACCTTATTATGGTGAGAAACAATGGAGAGACGTACTAAGGTAGCGTTTGATTTCATGGAATTGGTGTTTCAAAATTAGAATAAAAGTGAACGCGTTCTAAATTTATACGTGTTCATTTCTAATTCCAATCCAATTCCAAGGCTTCAATTCCATATAGCCAAACACTACTTAAGGCAACATTTGGTAGCACGGAAATCAAGCCTTGGAATTGGAATTGGAATTGGAATTGGAAATGGACGCATTTAACTTTTTAAATGTTCATATGCATTCATTTGTAATTCCAATTCTGAAGCTTTCAATTCCATGAAACCAAATCCCACCTTGAATCCCATATCGATGTTGGGTCCTTTCCCTTGATATTCGTTCGCAGTGGTTTGTCAAAGTCTACCTTGCACGTGAGGGGACATATTGAATCCCATATCGCTTGTGTTTCCTGATCTTGAGCTATATATAAGAGTGAGGTAGACCCCTAAGATATCTACCAGTATAATGAAAAACCAACTTAGTTCCCAAAAATCAACATTTTATAGTAAGGTTGATTTAAAATCTAAGCGGAATGTTAAATATGTACAGGAAGAACTGGAGAGAAAGAAAGCAAATTATGCTGAAAAAATGCAAAACAAGATCGCCGCCGTTCACAAGCAAGCAGAGGAGAAGAGGGCGATGGTCGAAGCGGTGCGTGGGGAAGAGATGCTCAAAGCTCAAGAACTGGCTGCAAAATATAGGGCAACAGGGCACGCTCCATCAAAGACGTTCGGCTGTTTCGGAGGTTAATTTTTTTTTGAGCCAAAGTATGATTTGTAAAAATCTTTTGTTGTTTGTTGTTTTTTTTGTGTGTTTAATTATTTGAAAGAAGGGAAAAAATGTTGTCTCTATGTATTATTATGATGTGTTTTATTTGTACATGTAGCTAATTTTGTTTTGTTTTTGATGAAGTTTGTTGTTCCAACATTGTAAGTGAGAAAGTTGAAATTTGCTTCGAGAGATACATGGCACTTTCTCTTCTTATGTTCCTTCTCTCTCACTCTCTCTCTCTCTCTAAAAAGCAAGAATTATGTTGTGGTTTTTGGTGAGCTGAACTCTGTTTACAATAAGTACTGCACTTACGGAAAATGATATTTCAAATGACGTTTTCTACATTAAAGCGCTATCTTAAACAGCCCCTTCAAAATATAAAACGTTTTTTAAAATGGCATTTTCATTTTTTTTTTTTTGGACTCTTTTTTGGATTTTCGTGACCAAAATATCCTCATAATTCACACAAAAAATAGCCCCCTCCATAGATTCACGTCTTGTACACCCCTCATCTCTACTGACCTGTTCACTGCGCCGTCGCTGATCAACTCGCCGTCGTGGTTCGTATTCACTTTCACCGTTGCCTTTTGTCTCCGTCGTCGCCGATCAACTCGCCGTCGTGGTTCGTATTCACCGTCGCCTTTCGTCTTCGCTGTCACTGTCGCCGTCGGCTTCTCTGTTCATATCGCCGTTTATTCTTCGAGTCTTCGCCGTCAATGTCCCCGTCACCTTCTTTGTTTGCTGTCGTCGTTGTCCGAGTCTTCGCCGTGGCTATTCATTGTTGAACGAATTCCACAACCGCCGCCCTGAAAATGTTTGCGACTACATTGATGCATCTAGGGTTTGAATTAAAAAAGTGTTTATTACGTATTCGCCCCATATTTAATTTTTAGTTTCAATTTTGATTTTTTTTTTGTAATTTGACTCCCCTATTTGTTTTCAGTGTGTGTTGAATGTAACACTTTTTAGTTAACATTCTTAATATTGTCAAAATTCAAAATTCAAAGTGGTTGTTGAATATAATACTGTCTAACGTGTTGATTGTAATATTGTCTAATATTCTCAAAATCAAATTTTAGAAATTCAACAAATTGAATTCAATTGCCTACTTTGGATCAATTTTATTGTCGGAATTAGTCATGTGACATGCATGAGAGAAAATAAATGCTATAAAAACATGTTATGTTGCACTCTGCATCCTTAAAGTTTGATTGCCGTTACACCTTGCCCCTTATTCCGATAAAAAAATGACCAATTGATAATCAAAATGGTAGGGGGTAAAATGAAACTATACCCAAACTTTAAGGGTGTAAAGTGCAATTTAGCCTTTAAAAAAGGGAACATTAGGGACGAAAATAATATAATTCCCAAACTTTAGTGGTGGTTGTTGTACCCCAAATTTGAGACTAATCCGACCATTATTCAAATTCCGGATGCGGTTGGGGGGTTGGGGCTGCCACGTGGTAGCCCCAATTTCTAAAACAGGCAGTGGCACTGTCGATTTTAAAGAAAAAAATAGTTGGTGAATCTAACTCTCAAAAGGCCGGTTAGCCCTAAAAATGTAATAGAGTTGAGAGCAACCTTAGCCAAGTAATTTCAACCTTTTAAAACACCAAAGTGCAAAGAAATCACAACAATGCCATTTGAAATGGCATTTTCCCCTTTGACCTATATATATATATATATATATAGCATTTTCACAATTTTTTTTTTTAAACAATTCAAAAAATTAAAAACTTTATTTTGAATAGCATTTTCAATTGTAAAAACATTATTTCAAATAGTTTCAAAATGAAGACAAAATTTAACATAGCGTTTTAATACAAAAACGTTATTTGGAATAATTTATCTTTTTTAAGTGTAAGTTCCTAGGAAAAAATCCCATCATCAATCACCCTGTGGTACAAACCCAAACCCAGAAACATAATGAACGTCTTCAAATGTGACAAATGTGGTGTTGTTCTGTTTAATATCAATCATATTCCTTCCCCCTTGTCATTTTTTAGAGCTCATAAGAGACCCCTTATATATTGAAATTACCACGGCCACCCATCACCTCCGTGGTATAAACGCAAACCCAAAAACATAATGAACATCTTTGAAAGTTGTGACAAATTTGGGGTTATTTTTGTTTAATATCAATCATATTCCTTGTCATTTTTTCAAGTTTCTAAGACACCCCTTATATATTGAAATTATCATGAAATTATCACCGCTTCCTGTCATTAGGAAAAAAATGAAAATGACGATTATACCCTCAAGTTTCTTATTTAAAAATTAATAAAATATAATTCATGGCATGCCAATTGTGTCCCTTATAAAATATTCACTAGAAATTAATCATTAAAACAAAAAAATAAAATAAAAATAATAATCACTTTCTCCCCCTTTATCTTCTCATCTGCATTACCTGAACAATTAAAAGAAAATCAATAGCCACCAGTCCACCACCGATTATTGCCTAACACCGCCCAATATCCATGGTCGCCAACACCCAAAAGAAATTTATCAAACTCAAACAACAATAAAAGAAGTTGCAACAACAACCAAAAAAAAAAAATCATTCTGAATTGCGCCCAAAATCAATAAAGTTGCGTTTGGGTAAGGGATTTGTAAAATGATGGGATTTCAAAATCTCGTCATCTACAAATCTTTTTGTTTTGGTAAATTAGACAACATTGACAACAAAAACCATAATTACCTATCCAAGAATAAAAACCATAGCAAAATTGAGAACAAAAACCCAAATTTGAGAACAAAAACCATCGATACAAAATAGATGGGGACGGCGAGGAATTTGACGACGAAGGCTACGATTCGACAATTCGACGACGCAAACCATTCAACGACTACAAACAAAAACCATCGACGCAAACCACCGACGAGGGATTCGACGATTTGACGAGGGAAGAACCCTAGACGATTGACGACGGACGACAACGAAATCAACGACGATTTGGAGCAGAGCTTTACCCACAATACTTTTCTTGTTCAATTTACACCCTAATTTGACGCAAAACAGAGGCCACCATTTTGTCTTCAACACAGATATGACGGCGATGACGTGAAGAAGTCGCGATGAAGAAGAAGACGATTCGACGAGGGATCTCAGTCGCGATGACGATTCGACGGCCACGACGAGAAGAAGTTGCGACGAAGAAGAAGGATTCGATGAGGGATCTCTGTCGTGACGACGATTTGCCACAGGAGATGCTTACGATTTGCAATTTCGGTGTCATCAAAAGTGAAGAATGAAGAGAGAACAGAGAACGAAGAGATAAAGGATCTGGCAAATTTCACCTATTTCAAAAGGATTTCAAAATCCTTTCTTTCACCACTTTTTCACATTTGAAGGATTTTACAAATGCATCATACTTAATACCCAAATAAGAGATTTATTAAAAAAAAAAAATTGAAATTCCTCCCCCAAATGAAATCTCTCTCTCCCAAATACCTTATCCAAACACAACCTAAGAAGTAAGAATTGAATCAATGGACATTTGATCTGGAGAGAGAGAGAGATGATCGTGCGATATTTGTGAAGAACATCGTTTTTGAAATCTTTGAAAATTTTTAGGTTGCGTTTAGGTAAGGTATTTGACAATTTTAAGGGATTTGTAAAATGAAGGGATTTCAAAATCCCTTGATATTATAAATCCCTTATTTGGATAACTATTTTAGCTAAAGTATTTGATCGTGTAATTTTACAATTTCTTTGTTTGGATAAGTGAAGTATTTGTAGACGGAATTCTCAAAATACACAAAATTCACAAAATAACATAGAGCCTAGTTGATAAAAATTCTCAAAAATTCCCGAATTGGATGAAGAACCCTAATTAGACGAAGAACCCTAAATTCGAACCAAATTCAAAAACCATCAAGCAATGAATGCTTCGTGGACAATGAAGAATGAAAATACCATCAAGCAATGAAATCGACGACAAAATCCCCAAATTCATGAACCATCAAGTAATAAATGCTTCGTCGACGACGAAGAATGAAATTACAATCAAGCAATGAAGTCGACGACGAAGAATGAAATCGTCAATGGTGACCAAATGAAATCAACTACGAAATCCTCAAATTCGAATTGGTAGACGACGAAATTCCCCAAATTCGAACCAAATCCCTAACTTGAGATGGCGAAAGGTAGATGACGAACGACGGAAACGGTGAAAGGTAGACGACAAAGACGATGGACGATGGACGTCGACAAACGAAGACGATGGACAATGGATGATGACGAACGAAGAAGGCGAAGACGAAATCGTTGAGGACGACGATGAACGAAAACGAAATCGTCGGGGAAGAAGCAGAAGATGAAGATGAAGACGAAGAAGCAAAATTGGGGATTTTGTTGTCGCGAAGATGAAGATGATCGATGAAGGGCTCGTCATCGCGAAGGGCTAGGAGACGGCGGTCGTCACGAAGGAGGTCTGTGATTGCGAAGGATGAGTGTGGAGTGGAGGAGGTTTGTGATCACAAAGGGCTTCGTCGCGAGATTTGGTCTGTCGCTAGAGTGAGATTTGTAAATCCTTGATTTGACAAATTCAACCTCTCTCAAAAATATTTTGAAATCCTTCCTTCCACTATTTTTTTAAGTTTGAAGAAGTTGACAAATCCCTCTCTCCTAAAACCTAAATAAGGAATTTGCCAAAAGAGAATTTCAAAATCCTCTAACGAAATGAAATTCCTCTTAGAAATCCTCTATCCAAACACAAATTTATTGAAAATATTCTTTCATAAGATTGAAATGTTCTTCAATAGCGCCACCAGTCCACCACCGATTGCCGCCTAACACTGCCCAATCTCCATGGTCGCCAACACCCAAAAGAAATTTATCAAACTCCACCAACAATAAAAGAAGTTGAAAAAAAAAAAAAAAAAATCTTTCAAAATTGTGCCCAAAATCAATAAAAAGTAAGAAACTAATGGACATTCGATCTGGAGAGAAAGAGAGTTGACCGTGCGATATTTGTGAAGAACATCATTTTTAAAATCTTTGAATACTTTAATTAAAAATATTCTTTCATAAGATTGAAACGATCTGAAATACATGGTTTGCTTAACTCTGTGTTTATTTGATAAATCCAAATTATTTGATTGTCACGTTCTTAAATTGATAAACACTCCTATCACTTAGATAAGGATATCAATTGAGTTTATATTGATTTGTGCGGGTAGAAGCTTTTTTGAGAAGAAATAATAATATTTTTTGTACTTGTGAGTTTATAGCTTAGACCTAGGTGCAATTGGTCTGGGTGAGAGTATTGATTAGATACAAATGAAACTTATCTAATCAGGGATTGTAAATGTTTAATTCTTACCCATGAAAAGGATTATTGTGGGGTTTGATTCTTACCTAGAAAAAGGATAAGAATTAGTTTAGTGGATTGAATTCCTTGCGAGAGCTCAAGAGAATAGACGTAAGTAAGAGTAATTTGACGAACTACTATAAATCTTGTGTGTTAATTTCTCTATCCCTTACTTGTTTGTGTGTGCCTCTAGTTGTCACGTTTCCGCATTTAACAAGATAAAATTGATTGAGATTAATTAATTGATTTAAAATTTTAAACTGCCCAATTTACCCACTCTTGGGTACATCTGTAGGCCAACATGGACGAAGGAACATCTAGGGCAACATGTCCTTCCTACGACTTCCAATTATATTTGGTTTAGAGTGGGTACTCGAAGAATTGTGGCAAAAATTCGTATGTCATTTCTTTAAATGTATTTGTATTAAACTAAAAAATTAGCTCAAATTAAATTATGATAAAAGATGTTTATTACTTTATCCAATATTTGGAGTTACTATAGAAAAATAACCTTATTTAATGTATTATTGTTAAAATAACCTTTTGTCATTTAGTGTATAGTCCCTAAAAGTTAGTTTACATTACCAATAGGACAAACTTGCCCTTGTTTAAATCATGGGTGTTATAAATGGAAATGGTGTTTTTGTTAAGTCATATTTTGGTTTGTTTTCCCTTGTTCTTTTTGTGCATGTGAATATGAATTTTGGCATAGCCTATTCCATTTTGATAATTTGAAATCAGAATGCGACATTAGTAAGGAACAATTTGCAAGGAAAATCACATGCTAGTAGTATAATTATTCGTATGTAAATCATTATCTTTTGTTCGAATTATACATATTTTTTATGTTTTTGATGTAGTTTCTCCTAGTCATGTTAATGATTATAAACATTTACGTATATCCATCAAATGTGTGCACAAGAATATCCATAGGATTTGTGAACGTTCACATTCACATTCACAAGCAACATGATTTTATAGTTATCTACTACATGAAATAGTTACGTTTTGTGGGAGTTTATAAGATACGCGAACATTCACAATTACTTGAGTTATTGCAGCATGAAATGGAAGTGTTATGTTTGTGAATCAAATATGAACATTTACAATAAATGTACCATACCTCACATTATGTGATTATCAATGTGACTATTCACACAAATATTACGGAAAATGGTAGAGACGTAGGAATAACGCCGCTACTTACACTCGCAAGTATACGAGATCTAAGTTTTAGTATAGTGTGATTATTAAGATCGGGTTATCGTATCCACAGGGATTGATGTCGTTACTATCGAATACCGCGATTGTCATGACCTAACTTTATCTAGGTGGAAAACAAATGTATTTAATTAATTAAACTAATACTAATATAACCTAAATTAACTACACTAATATGCTAATATGTTTTAGGGTGAAGAATTGTCTAGGGATTAAATTGTTTATAAATACGTGTTCGATCTCGATTTACTCACGTTTACGGTGTTCGACTTATTTGACAATCTCGGTACGTAAACTCAACCGCTACCTCTCCCGAGTGTAAGACGGGGGAATACATGACTTCGAGTCAACGAAGAAGTCTCCCTCAACGTCTTAACGACCCTAGGTCACGTGAGTCTCGCCCAACGTCATTGATTGCACACAATCTAACTCCCGACCGGGTCATTGGATCGTGCGTTGTATTTACTCTATCGACAATCTCCGTTCTAAAACTCATTCGCCACCTCTCTCGAGTGTAAGATGAGGGATATAACGCGACTTCGCGTCAACGAAGAAGTCCCCCTCAACGTCTTAACGACCCTAGGTCGTGTGAGTCTTGCCCCAACGTCATTGATTGTCCACGATTCAAACCCCGACCGGGTTATAGAATCGTAGCGTTTGTTTACCCTAATCCAAATCCGGGGTTTGTCAAAATCTCGTATTCTCTATTTATCTAACTAAGCATGATAAACAAATAATACGATAAACACAATCAAACTACGAAGAACAATCAGAAATGAAACACCGAAATCATCCAAACAACGTATTTATAAATTATATGTTAAACCCTACTACAATCCATGTTTAGCTATGGCCTTAGCAGCATTTACAATGAAATAACGAGCTAAACATGCTCACATGATCGTAAGATAAAGAAATAAGAAAAAACAATTGAAGAACTTAGCCTCGTCCGAAGATAAACCACTAAGAACGCTCAACGATCGATTCGCCGTCTTCTCCACTTCGGGATGTGAGCTCCACCTCTAAAACTCCTAAACCCTAGTCTAAATATAGCTTAAGGTGCCTAAATGGCTGGGGGGGTTCAAGAAAGGGGGAGAGAGAATGGTATTTATGAGCAAAAGATCTCAAACTATCTAAATAAAATATCTAGGTTGTGTAGAGGCTCATCGCCGCGGATGTGGGATTTAGCACCGCTGCGGTGGGTAGGTCGGTTAGTTGATTGCCGCAGCAATAAAAACAGCGGTGGCGTAGGAAGAACATTCTGCTGGATTTCCGCCTAGGCGGTGGGCTGTCAGTAGCCTACTTTTGTTTCTCTGTTTCTTCACCGCCGCGGCAGTGGGATTCACCACTACGGTGATGGTCCGTCAGTAGTATTTTACCTTTCTCAACATCTTCACCGCCACAGCGGTGGTCTGGACGCCGCGGTGGTGAGCTTGTTTCACAGTTTTGGCTTTGAGCTTGTTTTTCTACCGTTCTTCGATCACTTTTGGTTCGATCTCATCGTTTTTGCTCCAGTTTCCTATATTTTTGCCCCACACACTGATTTACACAAAAAATATGAAAATTAATTAAAATATAATAAAATACTATATAAACGCTAAAAAACTAAATTAATTCGGTTTAGAAATACGTAGGTGGATCACACCCATCAGAAAACAAATTAGAATGTTAGATAATCACGAAATGTAGTGTGTATGTTCACCAAAATTATCATTATAACACAGGTATTTATATTTTGTAATGGAATGTAAATGATTGTGAGCATTCACACACAACCAATCAGATGTCTTGCACAAGAAATACGCATAAGATTTGTGAATGTTTATAATTAATCTCGTTTATAGAGTGACATAATATTCAAAATAGTAGCATTCTGTGCGGGCACAATAACATACCTGACCATTCACAAATACTTGTCCGTGAACTACATGTGAACATTAACAATTAATGTAGAAATTTATGAATGCAAAATTTTCACAAAGCGCAGTACGAACAATAGTATTAGGTAAAAAGACGATAATTAGGATGGAAATAGCAAGACGACATTTTAAAATACAATGACATGGAATATATAAAGTAGTCAGTAAAATAGCGATTAATTCAACGTATTTTCGATTTTAACTACTCCTTCTGGACTCTTCATTGTTTGCTTGGAGGGACTTCCTCTGTTGACCGTTTTAGTTGTTCTTTATGGTAGAACTAGTGATTTGCAAGAGTTCAACGATTTTGGTTTACAGTTTTGACCGTCAAACTAGGGGAGAAAGGAAATCAAGCAATCTAAATATAAAGCATTAAACCTAGTGAGGGAAAAAAGAAAGTCAAATGTTTTTAATTTTGGAAAATGTTCCACATTGGAAAACTTCCAGAAAACTACCACTATGTGAACATTTACATCTTGAAAATTTTTATTCTAAAATATCCAATATGGATATCAATTCAAAGAGCTTGAAATGAGGACTTAGGCAGTATTTTTTTTTTAAAGATTTTTAGGACTGTGGAAACATTCACAAATTTGGATTGTTTTAATAATGATTGTTACGCATTAATGGTAGTTGACGTTTGTAGACTTATAGAGTGGCATTTTTAGTAAAAACTTAATTGTATTAAATTATGATTTTTTACTACAGTATGATTAAAAACTTAATTGTATTAATTTTTTTTTTTTTTGTAGTTTCTATTACTTTGGAGGACTGTATAATAAAAATCATTTATAATAATAATAATCTAAATTAATAAATAAATTAAAACCCAAATTCTAAATCTCAATAAATTGAAACTAATTAACTTAACCTGACTAAAATAAAATTAACAAACTATCCTGATTCAACCCAACCTAAATAAATTCAAATTAACAAACCAATCAAACCAAAATCAAATCCAATTAAACCAAATTAGGTTATTTAAACACAAATAAAAGAATTAAAAAACTAACCTAACCCAACCCAAATCCAAACTCAATTAAACCAAATAATGTTAAACCTAACCCGAACCCAGATCCAAACTCAAACCCACATTCCCTGCTAAATGAAACATAACCGAGAGAGAGAGAGAGAGAGAGAGAGAGATGATCAATGGAGCAACGACAACAGATCATGGCAGAGATGGAGAGACAAAGAAAAGGATGATCACTGCGACATCATATCGCAGATCCAGCCCTTGAAGAAGAAGAAGGAGAGGATTTGGGTTTCAAGGCATGTTTTTTCATTAATTTTTTTTTTAATTTATAGAATCAATCTTTTTTGTTTTCCGACAGACATCCCACGGGATTTTCCATTAGATTGGGAGTGACAAAAATGGGGTGCGTGATATTTTGCCACAGCAAATGCTACATTGATTCGAGTCCTAATTTTGATTGAAAAAACAGTAAAAAAATAGTTCAATTTTTTGGCAGATCATATACTACAACGTTGGAGATTCTCCTACTCTCCAAGACACAATATATCAATATGAACGTCTTGTTCCATAAACTAGGATACAACACAAAAGACATCCACTTTTAAGGTGCTGTTTGATGAGTGTTTATGTTAGTGATTTTCTGTTTCTATTCCCAGTTTTCAAGGACAGGAGATAATATATATATATATATATATATATATATATATATATATATATATATATATATATATATATATATATATATATATGTTTTTGTTCTGATGTGAAATATTTACTCTAAAAAATAGGCAACACAACAAATAGCTGTTCTTTAAAAAGAAAAGAAAAACTATATTTTCCAAGTTTTCAAGAAACAAAGATAGAAAACCAGAAACACTTTAAAAAATGCCACCTAATGGACAATGAATTTCTTAGAGCGAGAGAGAGCATCCCAAACAGTCCACATAATATATACTAGAGTCACTTAAAGGTAAACAAAATGCAGATGCAAAGCATAATAGACAAAGCCATCTGGTCTTCTAACTAGAAAAAGGGAAACCACAAAACATATGCCTTCCATATATTTCTAAACAAAAAATAGACCAGCTTCTTCAAAAAGAACCAACCGAAGATCGACCTGAGCAATTCAACCAGCTATCACTCAAATTTGAAGAGAACATATCAGCATTACCTTCCAAGAAACTCATGTCATTGCCGCCCGGAAAATCCAGAAGCAGCTGCAAAGCTGATTCTGATGAATCCTCCAACTCATCCGAGCTCGAACAATCCGAACCCGCAATCAAATCCTGACCATACGATTTGCATGAGACCGACCCGTTTTTCGCCGACGAAGAAGCCTGAGAGCCGGGGCTTCCGCCCATTGTATTGCGAAATGATTCGCCAACTTCGGAGTTCCATAATCTGAGGAAATGGTCGGTGTCGACTCTTCCGAAGAACATTGATTCCTTGGAGAGACGGGCCTCGGCTTCGAGCCTGGCACTCTCCCATTGGGCCATGTGGCGGGCAGAAGGAGATGGGGATGGACCTTTCAGCGGCCCATTGGAGGTGATGGAAGGTTCGTGGGTTTGCGGGTCAATTCCCATTGAAGAGAGGCGCTTTTTCAAGTGGGTGTTCCACAAGTTCTTGATCTCGTTGTCTGTTCTTCCGGGTAGTTGAGATGCAATGGCGGCCCACCTGAAATATAAATTCAACTCAAGTTCATGGGTTTATGATATTTATGAAAGAGTTTCATTATTCTCTTTCAAAATGTTCTTTACTAGGCATTTGGTTAACGTTTCTATCTCTATTTTTAGAACAAATTTCTTGTAATAGAACAGAATTGTTCAAAATTACGTCTTCATTCCATGTTTTTTGGGAACAAACACACTAGATATGGTGTTCTTATAGTCTTTTTGTTTCCATGATTGGAACAAAAACGAAAATAACAGAAAAAAATTTGTTTTGATTCTATTTTCAGAGTTTTAGAACATTTTTTGGGAACAGAATAAAAATAGTTTTTATTGCCAGATTTCTGTTTCTATTCCAAGATTTCTGGAAACAAGGCAAAAAAAAAAGGACAGTAACACTAGGCCCGGCTTGTTTAATGTTTTTTTGTTCCTACATTTCTATTCCTGTTCCCATAAAACTGGGAAGAAAAATAGAACGCTAAACAAACAACACCAAATCAACCCGTATATTTACTTCGCTCTTAGATGAAATCTAATTGATTTCTGCATGGAGAGATTTAAATATAAAATTAATAATCAGAATCAAGACTAACAGAAATAATAATACCTATTGCCGAGAATTCCATGAAGCTGAATGACAAGCTTCTCTTCTTCAGGACTAAAGGGACCTCTTTTGATGTCTGGCCTGAGATAGTTTGTCCACCGAAGCCTACAACTCTTCCCGCAACGTAGAAGACCTACAATACAAGAAAAATTCCAAATTATTATCCATGTAAAGTGCAGTGCTACGCACTGTTTTGTTTAGTAATTCTGTTCCCAGAAAATTTAGAACATAAAAAGAAGACAAGAAGACTTGGAACAATTCTCTTCTGCTCCCAATATTGTTCATAAAAAACAGGAACAGAACAAAGAACATTTTCTTTGTTCCCATTTTCTGGGGGAAAAAAAACTACACAAACGCCACATAGGATGCACATCGTAGGTCTCAAATAAGGCAACAACCACTAGCACATTCCGACAACCCGAGGAAATATTAAACGAGAAGGTCGAAAATCTGAAGGAACAAAGAATAAGTCTTTTTAGTGCCAAACACAGCCCGAAGAGAAAGGAAGAAAGAGAACAGTTGGAACCAGCTTGCTTAGGGAGAGAACGCCAGCTTCCATGGCCATTTTTCTTAATGTACTCCACGAGAATCTCGTCTTCTTCCAGAGTCCACGAACCTCTCTTCAACCCCTTCTTGTCACAGCATGGTGCCCTACCCATTCTTTCTCTCTCTCTCTCTCTCTCTCTCTCTCTCTCTACTAAATGTTCAATAAAACTCAAAGATCAGAGGCTTTAATGCTTGGAATGCCATATGTTTGGGGGAAGAGAAAAGAGAAAAGATTCATACAACAGAGAGTAGCAACTAGCAAGATGAGAATCAGAGATTTTAAAATCAGGGTTTACATTAAATACATGATATGAAAATTGTTATGACTAAGGAAATTGAATGGTGGATTCAGTAGAACGAGAAAGTTGAATTGGTTGAGGTTTTGAGGTTTTGAATTCAATTCACATAGAAGTAAATAAGCTGATAATTTAGGAGTATAATGGACACAGGCATATGTAGACACAGAGAGAGAGAGATTGCAACTGAGCTTTACAAGTTTAAATGCAAAGGACAAGATGAGAGAGAAGGCGCAACAAATGATCCAAGCACAACTCCATAATTGGCAGTCTACATAAATGAAATAAATATGTAGGAGAGAGAAGGCAATGAAGGAGTAAATGCGTCTTGTTCAATCACCTGAGAGAGAGAGAGAGATTTTATGGCATGTTTGGTAGGATGGACAAGTGAGAGGGGAAAAGAATAGATGGAAAATGAAGAAGAATGATTTTTATTTGTTTGGTATCAGGAAAAAACAAGGAGAGAAAAATGAGAAAGAAACCTCATCCTCCAAAAAATAGGACGAAAATTGAAGGAGAAATCTTTAGTTTGCAATAAAAACCCAGATTTTACTTGCATACACCCAAGTGGTTTTGGGTGTGTATGTACATTCAAATGCAAAAAAATAAAAATATTCCAAGAAAACCTAATCATCCTGATAGACCATTGATTAAATGCACTTATGTGCGCAAGGAAGAAAGAAGCTGAGGGATTAGTTGTTTGGGAAGTTTCAGTTTCTGTTTTGGAGTTAGTTAGAAGAGCTAAAATTGTTAAGTTTGTTATGTGGTTAGTTTGTTATTTGTTGAGTGCTTCAAGTATAAATAGCAAAGGGGAGGAAGGGAAAGGGATCGAAATTGTGAAGAACAAAAGAGAGAGGTCAGGCTCTCGAAACTCTGGAATTGTTTTCCATTTTCAGTTGTATTTCTTTCATTGAACTACTAAATTCAAGTTCATTTCCTTTCCATTTTGTTCTCAAATTCACCATAGTCTCGGTTAGTTCTCTTTGATCTATCAAATTGGTAATCAGAGCAGTAACTTTTCTGGAAAAAAATGACACAAAAGAAGGTTGAAGCGTTGGAGGAAAGAATGGACCTTGTTTGTAAGGATATCGATTCCATACATACTAAGGTGTAGAAGATTGGAAGCTTCGAAAAAACAATGGCTCTTATGATGGAGAAGTTGGATCTAATGGCAAGGGGGGAAGACTCGTGTTCTACTTCGCGAATGGAGGAAAAACAAAAACAATGTCAGGTGATGGAGTCACAGACCATGGGAGGTGAAATTACTACTGAAACGTTCGGAAATAGGGCATTTCGGAGACTTGAAGTGCCAATTTTCACAGGTATGGATCTTGATGGGTGGATTTTTCAAACAAAAAGATATTTTGCAATAAACAAGATGAACGATGGTGAGAAGTTAGAAGCGGTAGCTTTGTGCTTGGAAGGGAAAGCTCTTGTATAGTATCAATATATAAAAGATAAACTTAGATTTCATGCCTTGAATGCATTTAAGCTAGCTTTTCTGCATAGGTTCCTGTTAAAGTAATAGAACATTATATGAAAAGAACGAGAAGGCTCAACTATTGTGTTAGCCTCTCCTACTATTTATAATAAGAATTAAGAAACCATACAGGAAACCTTAAGTAATAGAAAAGACATAAATACCCTTTAACACTCCCCCTCAAACTGAAGTATATATATTGTATGCTCCTAACTTGTTACAAATGTATTTTATCCTTAAGCCCCCCAATGGTTTAGTAAATATATCAGCTAACTAATCAACTGAATTTACATATTTAGTTTCAATCTGCTTCTGCAACAATTTTTCTCGAATAAAGTGACAATCAACTTCAATATATTTTGTTCTCTCATGGGAAGACTGGGTTGGAAGCAATGTGAAGTGCTACTTGATTATCACATAGTAGATCTATCGGTGAAGAGTGTTCAAACCTAAGTTCTTCCAACAAGTGTTTCAACCAAGTTAACTCACAAGTGGTATGGGTCATTGCCCTGTATTCCGATTTTGCATTTGACCGTGCCACCACAATCTTTTTTTTACTCTTCCAAGAGACAAGGTTACCACCAACGAACACACAATATTCAGGAGTAGACTTCATATCCGAGAGCGATCCGGCCCAATCTGCATCTGTGTAGCCCTTTATTTGAGTATGACCGAAGTTTTGATATAGCAGACCACAACCAGGAGCACCTTTCAAATATCGAAGAATACGGATCACTGCATCCCAGTGACAAGTCATTGGACGATCTAAGAACTGACTGATAACACTAACAACAAAGGAGATATCTAGTCTGGTAATTGTCAGGTAGTTCAACTTTCCAACTAACCTTCTATATTGTGCCGAATCTGTCAATGGTACACCTTGATCTGCTAATAGTTTGGTGTTTGGATCCATAAGCAAGTCAATCGGTTTAGCTCCTAGCATTCCTGTTTCGCTCAATAGGTCAAGGACATATTTTCTCTGAGATAGGTAAATGCCTTGACTTGATCGAGCAACTTCAATTCCCAAGAAGTACTTTAAGTGACCCAAATTTTTTGTTTAAAATTTACTATTCAAAAACTTTTTGAGTTTTTGAATACCACCGTGGTCATCCTTGGTAATCACGATGTCATCTACCTACACAATCAACAATATTCTCCCGACTTTACTATGCCTGTAAAAGACGGAATGATCGACTCCACATCGTCGAAGACCAAACTCAGTGATCACTTCACTAAATCTTCCAAACCATGCTCGAGAAGACTGTTTGAGGCCATAAATAGATTTTTTCAAGCGACATACCAATCGAGACTCCCCCTGAGCAACAAACCCAGGAGGTTGCTCCATAAATATTTCCTCAGTCAGATCGTCATTTAAGAAAGCATTCTTAATATCGAGTTGATGTAATGGCCAACGAAAAGTGGCAGCCAAAGAGATAAACAAGCGAACAGAAGTGAGTTTGGCAACTGGAGAGAAGGTCTTAGAGTAATCAAGGCCGTATGCTTGAGTATAGCCTTTAGCAACTAAGCGGGCTTTGAGACGATCAATGGTGCCATCCAGATGAACTTTGACAGTGTACACCCATTTACATCCAACTATTGTTTTATCAGGCGGAAGCGAGACGAGATCCCAAGTGCCATTCTGATGTAAGGCAAACATTTCTTCTTCCATTGCTTTTGCCCAACCAGGGTGAGTGAGGGGTTTTGCCCAATCAGGATGAGTGAGGGCCTCTGAAACAGAATTAGGAATAGAGACAGAGGACAGAGAAGCAACAAAAGAGGAGTATGAAAGAGATAAGTGTACACATAGTTGTTAAAGGCTCTAGGCGCACCGAGGCACACAAGGTGTCCCGGAGCCTAGGCGCTAGGCGCACGGCGAGGCGCTAGCCTGAGCGACACCAGGCGCACGACATTTAAAAAAATAAATAAATTAATATATAACACTTTTATATTGCAAATCTAAAATCAAGAAGTAAAACTCCTAACAAACAATAAAACGAACAAATAATAACAAAAATAAACTAAATAAATAATTAAACAATTAACATAAACATAAACATAAACATAGATCATAAAAAATCAGAAACATAAAATTAGAACAGATTTTACAGATAAAACATAAAACAAACAGACAAATAATAAATAAAATAACTAATTAAGTAATTATATAAATAAAATAAATAATTAAATAAACAATTAATTAAGTAAATAAATAAATAAACATTACCTTTGCTCCATCTGCTCCAACGACTGACCTGGACGACGAACAACGAAAGAGAAAACGAAGCAGCAGCAGCAGCAGCAGGAGGAGAAATCGACGAAGGAGCAGCAATCGGAGCAGCAGCAGTCGAAGGAGAGCAAACGACGAGCAGCGAAGGAGAAATCGACGAGCAAACGACGAGCAGCAACAGTCGAAAGAGCAGCAACAACAATGAGCGACGAAATCGAAGGAGAAATCGAAGGAAATAGAAGGAAATCGAAGTGCGATTCTGTTCTAGAAATCGATGCGATTCTGTTCAAGTCTCAATCAAGGCCGATTGTGCTCAGGTAAGGGATCTGGGTATTTATTGGGGACTTGGGCTAGAGCCGCTAGGGCTAATTCGAGAGTCCATCAAGGCCACGATGGAAAAAACACGCCTTGTCCACCACAGGCGCGCCTCCGGCGACACAGACGACTCTCGCTCAGGCGGTAAAAGCGATCACTTCTTGTACCTTCATCGCCTAGACCTGAGCGAAGCGCAGTACCTGCGACTTGAGGAGCCTTGCGCCTAGGCGAGCGCCTGGGCGCAACTTTGACAACTATGGGTGTGCATATGAAACAAAGTTAGAAATAAGATGGGTAGTACATGTGCGCTTACCTTTCCGGATGGCAATGGGCATATCTAGGTCAGAGACGGATAGGTCGGTTGGAAAAGAATCTGAGGACACAGAGTTGATGGGCGCGACAGCGGAGGGGGCCTTCTGGCGACGAGAGTAAACCTACCAAAGAGTTGAAGAACGATTAGGCGGGATAGGATCCGGAGTAGAGGAAGATAGTGTAGGGTCTGGTATACTTGGCAAGGGAAGCGTAACATCCAGATCATCTTGAGAGGAAGGGTAGAAAAGTAAGGGGTAGACTCAAAGAATGTAATATCCGCACACACAAACGAGCGACGTAATGATGGACTATAACAACGATAACTCTTTTGTGTGCGAGAATAGCTGAGGAAGACACATTTTAAAACACGGGGATCTAACTTGTCCCTGCTAGGAATCAATTGATGAACAAAACAAACACACCCAAATATTCAAGGAGGTAAACTAAACAAGGGAGAACGAGGAAAAAGAATGAAATGGGGAACCTTGCCTTTGAGAGTAGAGGACGGCATCCTGTTAATTAAGAAGCAGGCGGTAAGAATCGCATCGCCCCATAAATGTTTGGGAACGTTCATCACAAAAAGAAAAGTATGAGCCACTCTAGGAGATGTCGATTCTCACGCTCAACAACTCTATTTTACTGCGGTATGTGAGGACAAGAAGACTGATGCAAGATACCAGAGTGTGACATAAAAGAAGTAAATGACTGAGAAAAGTATTCACGACCATTATCACTTCGAAGAATATGAACTGGTACATTAAATTGAGTTTTAATTTCAGCACAAAACACACGAAAAATAAAGAATAATTCTGAACGATCTTTCATTAAATAAAGCCAAGTAACTCTGGAAAAATCATCCACAAATGTCACAAAATAATGAAAACCTAATGTAGAAGTAACACGAGAAGGACCTCAAATATCTGAATGAACTAAACTAAACGGACTCGATGCTTGAACATAAGCTGGGGAAGCAAATGAAATACAATGGTGCTTACCCAATTGACAAGACTCACATTCTAACGAAGACAAATGACTCAAATCAGGAACAAGTAACTTGAGGTTGCCAAGGCAGGGATGACCAAGGCGACAATGGATCTAGTGAGCGGAGGCAACAACAGGGCAGACAGTAGGTAGGATAGCAGGACTCTCGTTATGGTCATCAAAGTAATATAGGCCATTTTCCTCACGTCCAGTGCCAATCGTCTTCCGCGTCCTCAAATCTTGGAGAATAACAGAATCAGGAAAAAATGAGGCAAAACAATTAAGGTGTTTGGTGAGCTTACTGACTGACATCAAATTAAAAGAAAACGAAGGAATATACAAGACAGAGGAGAGAGATAAGAAGGGTGAGGGTGCCACTGTGCCAATGCCACAGATAGGGACAATGGAACCATCAACAACTGTAACAGAAGACAACGAAGAAGAGGACTGGATATGTGTAAATAGGGAAGAAGTACATGACATGTGATCAGTGGCTGCAGAATCTATGACCCAGGGTGTGGGAGGGGAAGGGCGAATTGAAAGATATGCAGTAGAAGTACCTCGTTGAGCTAAAGAAGCAATGGGAAGAGATGCCTGCAGGGATGCCTTATACTGAAAGAATTGAGCATATTCATCATCAGAGATGTCCCTGGCCGCCTGAGATTCTGGAATAGTAAGAGTATTTGGATCAGATGTCACTACATTAGCGAATTTGGGAGGACGACCAACTAAATCCCAACATGTTTCTCGAGTATGATTATCCTTTCCGCAAAAAGAGCACTGTCGATGTAAGCCACGACCACGACCACTACGTCCACTCCGAGGGCCACCACCACGAGAGAAACCACCACCACCACCACGAGAAAAACCACCACGACTACCACTGAGAGGAACACCACGATCTCGTGTAGGAATTTGAGTAACAAGCGCCGAATGCTCAGACGATGCAGACGAACTCAAGCCAAACACATTATCCTTGGCGTAATCCAGCCAAGAACTGGTTCAAATTCTGGGCGTAATCCAGCCAAGAACTTCATGACAACCATCTGCTCACGTTGCTTTTGCATTTCTTTCAGATCGATAGTCATCGGTAGGATAGTATTCATCTCCTTATAGAGGCTGTTGAATGTGGCAAAATAATCTGTAACGGATTGCGTGCCTTGTTGAAGTTGGAACTATTCGACCGATAAATCATACATCTTTGTAAGATTACTGGAATATAATACAAGAAGATACTCCCATATATCTTTGCACGTATTGAGATGAGTACAGAGATCAGCCACTTGAGGCTCCATCGAATTCCACAACGATGCTACAATTTGCGCATTAGCCTGAATCCAGTCGTCATACTTTTTATCATCTGTTGCCGAGGAGGATTCCGTGAGGTGACGATGTTTTCCTTGTCCGGTGAGGGCTATTTTCACAGCCTTAGACCAATTTAAATAATTGGTTCCGTTTAACTTACGGGTTGTTAATGGTTGAGGTGTAGCCATCGACATTAGTACCCTCCAATACAACAACTAACAAACAACTTGCACAAGGGAAACAAACCAACAATATAAACAATTGTAGGGCTTAAACGAAGAACATGAGAATCAAAACAATACTCACGAACATCTGTAGGGCTGTCTTTTGAACAATAACCAGAAGCATAACCCGAAATCTCAAGTCTTACGAACAATAACCAGAAGTATAACCAAAATGCAAAGGCGCTGCTGAGATCGTTTAACAAGGGTTTGCAGTTGGTTCTATCATAATGCAAACAAAAAGTCTCAAGCCAGCGCAAAAGTTTGGCAAAGTCCGGCGAAGGTCCGACGAGGTCTGGCGAGGACCGGCGAAGTCAGAGGAGGATAGCGGGTAGGAGAACTGGTTCGCGATGATGGTACAACGCAATTTTGGGGTCGATAACGGTTCGCGATGATGACGACGGCTCGGAATGGCCTGGGCGACTGTCGGCGAGGCTCGGAATAGCCTGGGCGACGGCGGCGAGGCGCGGATCTGAATGTGTTGAGTGGTGGCAGCGGTGGTGGCGAGGGCAGGTAGGTTGCTAGGGTTTCGGCTCTTTTTTTTTTTTCCGTATAAACAGTAGACGAGAAGAAGAGAAGAAAAAAAAAATAGTTTAAACAGATCTATAGAATCAATCTTCCATAACCTACTCTGGATACCATGTTAAAGTAATAGAACATGATATGAAAAGAACGAGAAGGCTTAACTACTGTGTTCGCCTCTCCCACTATTTATAATAAGAATTAGGAAACCATACAGGAAACTATAAGTAATAGAAAATACATAAATACCCTTTAACAGTTCCGATCGGGTCAGATCTGGGTCACGGAGCAGAATAACAGGTTCCGAGTCGGGTTCAACTTATTCAAACTCAAAACATTTGCCGACTTCAGTAATGACAACGTATCGACCTGTAAACTTATTTTGGCCATCGACGGCGACGTTCACCGGACATGCTGGACCAGATCAGAGGCAAATGCCATTGGAGGAGACGACGGCGTCACGCAATTCGTTGAACTATAAGCAATTTACTGATTTTGAGTTGATGAGTCGATGAGCGCGATGATTATGTTTTCGGTGTGAGGAGAAGTATTCTCCTGGCCATAAATGCAAAAATCGGCAATTACAGGTCCTAATTGTTGCTAATGCAGGAGCAATTGAGAAAGCAGAAGAGGAGGATCTGGTAGAAGAAATGCCTGAGCTTGTGGAAGACACAATTGAATTTTCTATGAATTCTGTAATGGGGTTTACTGATCCCCATACTATGAAATTGAGAGGGGCGATTGGAATGCAAATGGTGACGGTGTTGATAGATTGAGGCGCATCGCATAACTTCATTTCTAAAGAGATAGTACAGCGATTGAATCTACCAATAACGGCAACTACTGCATACAAAGTAATAATGGCAACAAGAGGTACAATGTGTGCTGATGGAATTTGCAAAGGAGTAATATTATCTCTTTCTGATGTAGAGGTGGTGGATGATTTTTTACCATTGTAGTTAGGAAAAGAAGATATAATTTTGGGCATGCAATGGTTAACAAAATTGGGAGCACTGCAAGTTAATTGGAAAGCATTAACCATGAAATTTACCTTGGGTCAACACGGTAACGCTCAAGGGAGAACCGGGACTTTGTAAAAAAACAAATTTCGCTCAAAGCAATGATACACACTGTGTAACATTAAGGACACGGGTATTTGCTGGAATTAGGCACGCTAGTGTCAGGGAGCGGAAAAGAAGAAATAGTGTCCCAAGCCGTCAGCAAGCTGCTACATGAATATCCTGAAGTATTGAAGGAGCCGAAGGGATTACCCCCTCAACAGGAGCTGGACCATTGTATTACTTTGAAGGACGAGGTCCACAAGTGCAAAAAGATGAAATCGAGCGCTTGGTAAGTGACATGCTAGCAGCTGGTATTATACAACCGAGCCATAGTCCATTTTCGAGTCCAGTCATCTTGGTAAAAAAGAAAGATGGTAGTTGGCGTTTTTGTGTCGACTATAGAGCTTTGAACCGAGTGATTGTTCCCGACAAATTTCCGATACCGGTGATCGATAAGCTCTTAGATGAATTGCATGGTGCAAGGTTCTTTTCTAAACTAGATTTCAAGTTGGGATATCACCAAATTCGAGTGAGCCCTCACGATGTACCTAAGACAGCCTTCAGAACTCATGAAGGCCACTACGAGTTCTTGGTTATGCCGTTTGGGTTGATTAACGCACCAACGACCTTTCAAGCTCTGATGAATGAGGTATTTAAGCAATACCTACGGAAGTTTGTTTTGGTATTCTTTGATGATATTTTAATATATAGTAAATCTATGGAGGAACATCTGGAACATTTGAGGGTGGTCTTGGAGACTATAAAGATCCATTCATTGGTGGTTAACCTCAAAAAATGCGTTTTCGGACAAAATGAGCTAGAGTATTTAGGTCACATTGTATCGGCTCAAGGGATGGCAGCTGAACCTAGGAAGATACAAGCGATAGTGGAATGGCCAACTCCGACTACCCTGAAAACCCTACGAGGATTCTTGGGTTTAACAGGGTACTACCGGAAATTTGTAAAGAATTATGGGCACATAGCAGCACCACTCACCAATCAACTCAAGAAGGACCGTTTTGGATGGAATGATGAAGCGCAACAGGCATTTGAGGCTTTGAAAGTAGCAATGACAACGGTTCCTGTATTAGCACTTCTTAATTTCCATCAACCGTTTGTGGTAGAAACAGATGCTTCGGGTTTTGGCATCGGTGCGGTGTTCATGCAAAACCAGCAACCAATTGCATTCTTTAGTCAAGTCCTTAACCAAAGGGATCGATCCAAGTCGGTCTACGAAAGTGAGCTGATGGCGATTGTGTTAGCAGTCCAGAAGTGGCGTCCTTATCTTTTGGGACGCAAATTCATTGTGCGTACTGACCAGAGGAGTTTGTGATTTTTGTTTGATCAACGATTGGTATTTGACGAGCATCAAAAATGGGTTTCCAAGTTGTGGGGCTACAACTTTGACATTGAATACCGACCTGGGAATGAGAACAAAGCGGCGGACGCGTTATCAAGAAGAGAAGAAGGGTACGAGCTAGTTGTCCTCACGATTTCATGTTGTATGTACGACGAAGAGTTGCAAAATGAGGTTGATTCCGACCCCATTTTTGGACCCATCAAACAACAACTCTTACAAGGATCCGATTCGTTTCCTGACTATAGCATACCGTACGACATTTTACTGTACAAGGGACGTGTGGTGATTCCGTCGGAATCCAATCTTGTTCCGAAATTGCTAGCAGAGTATCATGGGGGAAAAGTGGGAGGACATTCTGGAGTCCTAAAGACATTTTAGCGGTTATCCAGAGATGTTTATTGGAGGGGTATGAGAAAACAAGTGCAGCGTTATGTGGCAGAATGCTCCATTTGTCAATGGAATAAAAATGTGGCTCTAAGTCCAGCTAGACTACAACAACAACTACCAATTGCGAAACAAGTTTTCGAAGATTTATCCATGGACTTTGTGGAGGGTCTTCCTAAATCCGATGGTTTCAACTGTTTATTTGTGGTGGTTGATCGACTTTCAAAATACGCTCACTTTATTCCACTCAAACATCCTTTCAATGCCTAAGATGTAGCTGCAGTTTTCATAAAGGAAATTATTCGCTTACATGGGATACCACGATCCATTGTTTCGGATCGTGATAAGGTGTTTCTGAGCAAATTTTGGACGGAGCTGTTTCGTTTACAGGGCACCTCATTGAAGCATAGCACCGCTTATCATCCACAAACAGATGGACAAACTGAAGTGGTAAACAGAGGAATTGAGACCTATTTAAGGTGTTTTGCCGAAGAAAAACCCAAGCAGTGGGTTAAATGATTACCTTGGGCGGATTATTGGTACAATACTTCATTCCATTCGTCCACACATACCACTCCATACCGAGTTCTCTATAGCCGTAATCCACCACCGTTGTTACGTTTTGAAATAGGTTCAACTCCTATATCCGAGGTGGATGCTCAACTACAAGCAAGGGGTAACATATTAGAGGAACTCAAATATCATTTGAGTCGTTTTCAGAAGCGTACGAAGTACTATGCGGATCAGAAGCGACGTGAAGTTGAGTTTGCAGTTGGAGATTGGGTCTATGTTAAGCTACGGCCTTATCGTCACAAGTCCTTGGCAAGGAAATCAAATGAGAAGTTCTCTTCTAAGTTTTTCGGCCCTTATTAGGTGTTGTCTCGAGTTGGAGAAGTTGCATACAAACTAGACTTGCCTTCCACAACTTCCATTCACCCAGTGTTTCATATTTCAATGTTGAAGAAAGCGGTGGGCGTTGCTACCAGGGTACAGCCCATTCCTGCAGTTCTTACGGAAGAGATGGAGTGGCAGGTGGAACCCGAATCAGTGGAAGGAATACGCTACAATGCACATGGAAAATTGGAGGTATTGATTTAGTGGAAACATTTGCCGGCTTTTGAGAAATCGTGGGAAGAGTTTGAGCTTTTGAACGTACAATTTCCCACCTTTCACCTTGAGGACAAGGTGCAACTCCGAGGGGGAGGTATTGATAGACCATTGATTAAATGCATTTATGTGCGGCAAGGAAGAAAGAAGCTGAGGGATTAGTTGTTTGGGAAGTTCCAATTTCTGTTTTGGAGGAGTTAGTTAGAAGAGCTGAAGTTGTTAAGTTTGTCATGTGGTTAGTTTGTTATTTGTTGAGTGCTTCAAGTATAAATAGCAAAGGGGAGGAAGGGGAAGGGATCGAAATTGTGAAGAACAAAAGGGAGAGGTCAGACTCTCCAAACTCTGGAATTGTTTTTTGTTTTCAGTTGTATTTCTTTCATTGAACTACTAAATTCAAGTTCATTTCCTTTCCATTTTGTTCTCAAATTCACCATAGTCTCGGTTAGTTCTCTTTGATCTATCACATCCATATCCCATCAAGTGTCACATAACACCACCTCAACCATTTATGTTCCATCCAACTACTTTTGAAAAGTCAAAGTTTGAATTCCAAGTGGTTTTGTGGTAGCATGTAGTACTGCAGCCGGTTATAAAAAAAGTACCAAATTTTGGATGAAAAGTTACAAGTTTAGATGACAAAATTACAAGTTATTTTTACAAGAATTATTTGAAAAGTTGCAAGTTAGTTGAACAAATTTGCAAGTTTATCTTAAGGAAGTTGCAACAAAAAAATTGTTAGAAGAACCGGCCTTTTAACTAGTGCCACAAGACTTATCTTTTGAACACTTATTTTTTTAGGGTATAGAAGATATTTGAAAAATGAAATTAGTGGTTATTCTTTAAATAATAGTTATGTAATCTAACGTTACATGATGCGTCGTGATACTTTCACAATTTAATTATGTAAGTTGTAAATTCAACATGGCCAACTACAATATAAATTGGAATATCTCCATAAATTATAACATACTTAGAAATATTAGAGGTTATCAAAAAAGTCAATCATGTAATTTGAAAATTGAAACGATTAATTGGATGATTAAATAAGTAGAAAATAAATTGAATAATTACTATCTATTATATGAACTTCTTCAATTGGAAACTATGTGAAAATAAATAGAGGATTAATTTGAAAGACTAAACACTTCAATTTAATAAACACACACATGTTATTAATTAGGGAATGTGTGAAAGGGTTTAAGGTTTTGGCTTTAGGGTATGTTTGAAAGATTTTGGTGTATTTTGTAAATAACATCACATGATATCTCCTTATAATATCACGATTCATGTAGCTCATCAATTGACACTGAATAGAATTTGAATATCACTGTAAATTAGCACATATTTAGAAACATTATGTGCCAATTGGTAAAGAACAAGTTCAATTTCTTCAATCGAGATTAAATTTGGTGTGTTTTTTGAATAAAAATCGTGTAGAAACCTAAACCTTAAACCTTAATTCAATGTCATTTCTTTATTTGTTGAACGAAAATAGATTATTTGCACTATTTATGGTAACGTTAAACGAATGAGAGGTAATTTATAATAATTTGAGATCGTTGGATGTGTCATGTGATAATTTTACAATTGAATTACGTAACTTGTCAATTAACACGACCAATTACAATATAAATTGAGATATTTCCATTAATCAAGACTTATTGGAAACATTAGCGAATAATTTGTAAAATGCTTCTACATCGACCGGTGTTTCAAAAGTCTTGGAATATATGTCTATTTCAAACAAGGAATAGTTTGTTTGTTTTTTTTTTTTTTATCAAAAGTCAATGGAATAGCTATTGTTTTTAGTTTGGAAGATAAGGCATTGTTCCTCTTTGGGGAAATGCAAGAATTGTATCTTTAACTTACACATTGTACTGTTGTTATTACCATGTGTATTTGTATAGATATTTTTCTTATTTTTTGGTTGGGAAAGATACAGTGTATTTAGGCAAATGTATTTGTATTTGGGCAGATGTTTTTACTTGTTGGCAAAATGACTATTGGTTAAGAATGAGGGATGTTTGGAAAATTACTTGTTAGAAATGGACTACAAGTAACGAGTAATTTTTTAGTTGTAAGTCTAATAATTATAGCTATTTTCGAGTTGATAGATGTTGTAATGGATAATATGGCATTGATAAATTGATTGATATCAATCCTAAAAGAAGTATTAACGGTTCCACCAACCATTACTTACTCTTCTACCATTTAATCACAAGAGAAGACAGTGGCGCCATTCTTTTCTAATTTCACAATTGAGGAAGGCAAAAGATAGTGGATGACACCATATTTGTTCTACTTTCACACTTGAGGAAGGCATTATCGTGCAACTAAATGTCCATTCGAAAGTCTATAATTTTTCCAAATATGTAAGCCATATCATTCTCTTCCCTCATATTCTGTAAATATTGTTACACCTAGGAGGTCACAATTATACGTCTGGTGGGACCAAGATACCAAGTTATCGTGAAGAGGGTTGGTCCCACCAGGCAAAATAAGCTTTCTGCCGGTGGGAGAATACACACTAGTGCATATTTTTCCTACTAGCAAATAATTTCGCCCGGTGGCGCCGAAAACCCAAGTATTTTCAGAGAGATTATTTTGCTTGGTAAGACTGAGAAACCAAGTATTTTCCCACCGGCAGAAAGCTAATACAAGCCCAGTAGGACCAATTTCCTGATTCTATATTGTCATTGCATGTTAAATATCAAGTGTTCCATCCATATCTAACAATTTATGTTTCTATTTCTTGAAATCATGCAGGTTCCGTTGCAATCAAATGGCCAATCCAGTCCTAGGTAAGGAAAGACAAAGATGATAGAAATAAGTGATGTCGAGTATGAGTCAAATGACTATTCACAATTTGCGATGGATGAACAGAAACTCGATAGTATGAGTACCCACACATCGAACACGTCAGATGAAGGTCTCTCGGTCTTAGATAACGATGAAGATGTCACTCCACAACCAAACCATTCGGAATTAGACGATCAATTGGAAATCCTATTTGAAATAGACATGTTTCAAGACTTTTACAACACTGATCGACGTAGAAACATTTTAAAAAATACCGGCTAATGCTTCTAATAAGTCCTGATTTACGGAAATATCCCAATTTATATTATAATTGGTCATGTTAATTGACAAGTTATGTAATTCAATTGTGAAATTATCACATGACACATCCAACAATCTTAAATTATTATTTATAAATTACCTCTCATTCGTTCAACCGTACCATAATTAGTACAAATAATCTACTTTGGTTCAACAAATGAATAAATAACCTTGAAATTTGGGTTTAGGTTTCCACACGATTCTTATTCAAAAAAACAAACCAAATTTAATCCCGATTGAAGAAATTGAACTTGCTATTTACCAATTGGCACGTAATGTTTCTAAATATGTGCTAATTTACGGTAATATTCAAATTCTATTCAGTGTCGATTGATGAGCTACATAATTGAATCGTGATATTATAATGAGACATCACGAAATGTTGTTTATAGAATACTCCAAAATCTTTCAAACATGCTCTCAAGCCAAAACCCTAAACCCTTTCACACATTTCATAATTAATAGCGGAAAAAAATTTGTCAAATAAAACAAATTATATGTTTGAATATTAAATTGAAGTGCCTAGTCTTTCAAATTAATCCCCTGTTTGTTTTCATAGTTTCCAATTGAAGAAGTTCATATAATAGAGAATATTTATGCACTTTATTTTCTACTTATTTAATCATCCAATTGAACGCTTCAATATTCAAATTACATGATTAACTTTTGATATAAGAAACATACCAAAATTTAATAACAATTGAATAACTTAATTTTTTACAAATTAGCAGCTAATATTTCTAAATATGTTAAAATTTACGGAGATATTCCAATTTATATTATAGTTGGTCATGTTAATTTACAACTTACGTAATTATATTATGAAATTATCAAGACGCATCATGCAACAGTAGATTACATAACTTAACATTTAAAGAATAGCCCCTAATTTCATTTTTTAAACATCTCCTAAACTCTAAAATGTAGTGTTCAAAAGATAAGTCTGGAGACACCAGTTAAAAGGCCAGTGCCACCAACAATTTTTTTCTTGCAACTTCCTTAATATGAACTTGCAAATTTGTTAAACGAACTTGCAACTTTTCAAATAATTCTTGTAAAAGTAACTTGTAACTTTTCACCAAACTTGCAACTTTTCTGATGACATACAACCTACTACCACAAAACCATCTAAAAATTCAAACTTCGACTTTTCAAAAATAGTTGGATGGGACATTGATGGTTGAGATGGTGCCATGTGGCCCTTGATTGAACATGGATGGCTAGGATTGCTTGGAATATTTTTATTTTTTTTTGCGCATTTGAATCTACATACACCCAAAACCACTTGGGCCTATGCAAGTAAAATCCTTTTTTTTAAATGTAAAAGCACATAGCAAACATCTCCCATGTGGTTTCTGAAAATGGGACTGAAAACTCCTTTTTTTAAATGTAAAAGCACATAGCAAACATCTCCCATGTGGTTTCTGAAAATGGGACTGAAAACGAAATGGCAAATGATAGTTCCCCTGCTATAACATTAAGGTGTATTCTATTTGGTCCCCAACTATCAATTGTAGAAATAAAAAGATTGATCTCATTACAAATTTTATCCGCTTCATCCAGATTGACCATTATAGGAACTTCTTAGGAATTTCAAGTGCAGTTAAAAAATGTAAAAGAAAAAACGTAGAATTACTTTGACAAAGCACTGCGAATGGATATCGGGAGGCCCAACATCAATGTGGGATTCGACATGCCCCTTCATGCGTAGGGTGGACTTGGACAAACCACTACAAATGGATATTGGAGGGCCCATAATTAATGTGGGATTTAACACACCCAACATCAGACAAAAGTCTGGCTCTGAAACTACGTAGAAAATCCAATGGGCCTAACTCACTCTCAAAAGACGCCTTGTAAGAGGTTGGCTTTATATATAGCTCAGGATTAGGTAACACAAGCGATGTGGGATTCAACACGCCTCCTCACGCGTAGGATGGACTTTGACAAACTACTGCGAACGGATATCGGGAGGCCCAATATCAATGTGGGATTCGACAACTAATATAAGGTTTTACTTTTACTAAAATTTTGAGAAGCCTTCACCGTCTATACCGGAGCTGTCCAGAGGTTGCTTGCAAGAGTAGGTGCATTGCTTCTGTATTAATTCGTATACTAGCATATATGTGGAAGGAACTAATATGTTCAAGATGGCAATGGCGATACTTCATGCCAGCTGTGTTAGGAAACGTCAACTAAGAGCTCGTTTGACAACCCAATACAACACTTGAGTTTGAATTTAAGTTCTCATTAAGTTAAGTGTGTTTGATAATACATAAACTCATAAAGCAACCACTTACAATATTCAGGTGCTTTTTGGTTCAGTTTTTCAAAATAGTTTCCGAAGATTCTAAAAGCAGTTATTAAAAATTATGAGTTGTTTTCATTAATTTTTAAAAAGAGAATATTTAATAATAGTAAGTTAAAAATTAAAAAATAAAAATGATATGATTAATTGAAATTTGAGGCTGAAAAAAGAGACGTCATAATGATGTTTCTTAGGTATATCGTGAATGCGTGGTAGAAAAAAATTTGAAGAGAAATAAAATATAATGAGAAAAGTTAATATTATATTTATAAAATAAATAGTATGGTATTAAAAGTAAGTGATGTGATAGATTGCGTATTGTGAAAATTATTTTTTATAAGTGCTTGTTAAAAGACAAATTATTGTATTTTGAATTTTTGAAAACTAAGAATAGTACTCAAGTAACGACCAAACAACACCTAAATGTCAAAAAAATGTGACAAAAATGTAAGTGATGTGACTCCTAATTATCAATTAACTTTAACCCTTAACATATATTAAATTTCTACCAGTACAATCACCACCAAAAAAAAATAAAATAAAATAAAAATTGAAAGAAATATATAGAGATTAAGGGCCCCCTTAATAAAATTGAGAATAGGGACCTCTCCCTTTAATAAAATTGGAAAAATATGGGCCCCTTTGATAAGATAAGGTAGAGAATTAAGGGCTGAATTTTAAATTTTGAAATTTAAGTGTTGAATTTGTTATGCGGTGGATTGATGAAGTAATTTTCTTTAACTATTTTCTATCTCAATAAGTGTGTACCTTTAATCTTTACTTCTTACTAAAAAAAAAAACGACTTAACTTTTCACAAATTTTATCTCTATTTTTTTTTATCAATAGTACTTTTTGTCTCTATAATTTATTTATATATAAATTAATATATATATTCTCAATTTTCTAGTGGTTAAATTTAAAACTAGTTGTGATAATGAAAAATTAAAAATTTTAAGTGATAAGTAATGTGCACACCACTTAAAATTTTGACCCGTTATTTAGTGATGCTTAACATTTCAAGCGTATTCAATTTAAGTGTTGAAGTGTGTTATGGTCCGTTATCACGCCGAAAGAGAGAGCAATTTAGAGACATAAAATACTAAAGGACAACAATCTAAAGACAGAAATTTTTAGGAGAGAGTTATGATATAACTTTTACGAATAAAAAGTTATACATAACCAAACTTATTGAGAGAAAATATTATAAATAATAAAGTGAAAAATAATAATTTATTTAACAAATTGGGCACAAAAAATTTAAAAAAATAAATTCAATACAGATAATTTTCCGGCACTTAATTTTCAGATTTATCGAACAATAGGCAATAGCTAAGTTGAGGTTTGTTTAGGTGGCGTTTGGTTAGTGTTCCCACTTTTCTCAACCCAACTGGGATGGATTGAGTTGAGTTGGGTTGAGAATTTTGTTTTCTACTGAGAATAAAATTGTGTTTGGTGACGACAATTTTTTTTTGTACAGGGAACAAAATCACGTTTGGTAACGATATTATCCTAGAATTGATTTCATGAACAAACCCTAGAATTGATTCAACCAAACCCCCAAATTCAACAAAAATCCTCAAATCAAGAACCAACCCTAGAATTGATTTCATGAAATTCAACCAAACCCTCAAATTCAACCAAACCTCCAAATCAAGAATCAACCCTAAACCAAAATCAAGAACGAACCCTAAACCAAAATCAAGAATCAAACCCTAAATCGATTCGTGATGAAATCGAAAGCGAAAGCGATTTGGATTTCGAAATCGAAAATCAAAATGAAAATTGAAATCGAAATTGAAAAGTGAAATCGATTTCAATTTCAATTTCGAAATCGAAATCGAAAATCGAAATCGAAAATCGATTTCGTTTAGAAATCGAAATCGATTTTGCTTTTCGATTTCAAAATCGAAAATCGATTTCGTGATGAAATCGAAATCGAGAAGCGAAATCGATTTCGAAAATCGAAATGAAAATCGAAATCGATTCAAGAACCGAGGAAGCGAGATGATGGCGAGACGACGAAGATGAGAAGGCGATGTCAATGGCGAGGTGTCGACTTCCAGACAACAACAATGGCGAGATGACGACGACCAATCAACGGCGACGGCTTAGGCTTCGACGACGATGGCAGTGAAGAAGACGACCGTCGACGGCTTCAAAGAACAGACATGACTTTGCTTTGGAGGACAAAGAAAAATAAAATTTTATGCGATTGAGCTTGAGGAAAGTCGAACAAGATCTCCTTAACATTTCGAAAAATACCCAGCGTGTCCAAAAAGTGGGTTGAGTTTTTTGGGCACAAAAAAAACAAGTTTTTTTTGTTTCTTATTTCCTTAAGATTTTGAGAATCAATTCTCATTTTTTGGGTTGGATTGGGTTGAGTTTTGTGTTACCAAACACGTTCTCGAAAATCAATCTCAGAATTTTTGAGTTGGATTGGAATGGAAACACTAACCAAACGGGGCCTTAGTGTTTCATTTTCTACTTTGGGTATCTATTCCCCAGGCCAAAAACATGAGAAAATAAGAAGGATTTTACTTCACTACGCCAAAGTAGTTTTGGGTATACATTCATCTTGACAATAGAAAGATTCCATTCAATCCTAACCATTGATGTTCAATCCAATGCCATCTGTCACAATCTCAACCTTCCCTTGTCCCATCCAAATACTTTTGAAAAGTCAAAGTTCGGATTTACATGTGGTTTTTCTGCTATCATGTTGCAGGTCTCCAGAAAACTTACAACTTTTGACCTAATTGTTACAAAGTTTTGGTAAAAAAATGACATGTTACTCTTCCAATAATAATTTGAAAAGTTGCAAGTTAAATGAACAAATTTGCAAGTTTATATTAAGGTAATTGCAAGAAAAAAGTTATTGGCGGCACAAGTATTTTAACCAGTGGCACCAGTATTATCTTTTGAACTTGGCATTCCGTTCTTGTTCTATTGGTGGCACCGGCTTTTAATCTCGGGGGACCAATATGATCCGTTTCACTTGGTTTCCGTTCCTAATTTGTTTCAATCTATATATGAGTCTTTTCGATCCCAAAGATTCATTTTAATCTATTAGAAGAGAACCCTATAGATGTAGAAAGAGAAGATTGAGGAGAAATTGTTGCGAAAATTGGGCATCAAAACTAGTTAGTGAGAATTTATTATGGATGTTCAATGCAATTGTGGAAGAAGGGTTGTCATGATAAATTCATGTATGGAATTGAATCCTGGTCGAAGGTTTTTCACCTGTGCGAACTATAACGTACGATCATCTTACGAGATTTTACTTAATTTTTTGTGCTTGTATCACCAAACTTAAAAATAGAAGATTATGTCCCTTTTTTTGTTTTGTTTTGTTTTTTACTTTGAAATAATAGTTCGGGTTGTAACAGAGGAGATGGGCTTCATGTGGGTTCTTTCTCTGGTAGGATGATCCCTTGGATCCTGGAGCACGACAAGTAATCCCAAGATTACTAAGGAGGAAAAAAGAACTTGAAGAGATGATACAAATGCGAAGAAGAAGGAAGAAGGTCATTTGGATACTCCTTATTGTGTCTTGGTTCATTACTTGGGTAGTCTATAAGGAGAATAGAGCACATGCTTAAAGAAATGTCCGTAAGAAAGAAAAGGAGACCATCAATTTGTGGTTCTGGCTTTATTGTATTTTGGTCGGTTCTGTTGGTAATCAATGGTTAGAAGACGGTTGGGTTTTGTTGTCAAGTGTGTGTGCACTAATTGTTTGTATAAATGCCTCAATGAAATTGTATTTTGTATTATGTGTATTGTATATTGGTGGTACCAACAAATGATACGTGACATATGATGAATGAAAGTAATTTTCATAATTTGTGTTTGTAATGCTACGCGAGTATGTTCTAGTCGTGGAAGCACAAATTTGTTCGCTGACAACATTGATTTGGGCAAAAAAACATCTTTCAGGCCTTGGTACCTCAAAACCCATGGGTGTTGGTGATGAATTAGGGTTAAAGCATAAGTTGTCGATGGCATTAGTATATACGCCGGTGGCACTATTATTTGTTACAAGGGGCACCATTATCTTGTCCGAGACACCGTTATGCCCAGCGACAGCAGTGGATGCATGTATAAATTAGGGGATAATTTATAATAATTTGCATTACAATTTATTTTTTTAGATTAAGTTATAGTGTTTAAGATTAAGGTTTTATGGTAAAGGATGTACGGTTTAGGATTAAATGTATAGGGTTTATGGTTTTGGATTCCGTGTTTAGGGTTTGGGGGCAGGGCTTAGGTTTTAGGGTTTTGGGTTTTGTGATTATGGTTTATGGTTTATTTTTGTTTAGGTTTTAGGGTATAGTGTTAGTGTGTATTGTTTTGGTTTTCAAGTCCCGGGTTAAGGGTTTAGGTTTTGGGTTTTAGGTTTTAAGGTTTAGGGTTTAGGAGATATTTGAAAGATTTTTAGGCTATTCTATAAATAACATTACATGATGTATCGTTATATTCACGATTCAATTATGTAGCTCATCAATTGACACTGAACAAAATTTGAATATCACCGTAAATTAGCACATATTTATAAACAATGCATGCCAATTGGTAAAGAAAAAGTTCAATTTCTTCACTCGGGAGTAAATTTAATGCTTTTGTGAATAAGAATTGTGTGGAACCATAAACCCCAAACCCTAATTTTAAGGTTATTTTTTCTATTGTTAAACTAAAATAGATTATTTGTACTAATTAGGGTATAGTTGTACAATTGAGAGGTAATTTATAAATAATAATTTAACATTGTTGAATGTGGTTGTACAATTGAGAGGTAATTTATAAATAATAATTTAACATTGTTGAATGTGTCCTCTAATAATTTCACAATTGAATTGCGTAACTTGTAAATTAACGTGACCAATTACAATATAAATTGGAATATCTCCATAGATCACATAATTTGTCAATTAACATGACCAATATCTTGATAATGTTTGAGTTAGTGTTTAGGGAATATTGGGCTATTTTTCACATAATAATTATCTAATTTAACATTACAGAATATGCATCGTTATAATTTCACAATTCGTTTACGTAATTTCTCAATTAACATGATGTGAATTTGAATATCTCTGAAAATTAGAACATATTTAAAAACATTAGGGGCCAATTTGTAATGAGTTAATTCTTTAGTTGGGATTAAATTTAGTGCGTTTGTGATCATTTTGCAATTTGTTTATGTAATTTATGAGTAAATATAATCAATTGGAAGGTTAATTAAAAAATATCAAAATATAAGAATTTTATGGAAAGATATGCCAAAATTTGTGTACTTGTATGTCTACAATTGGGAATCCATGAAGTACTTTGTCATAATATCAAATCATGTAATTTAGAAATTGAAGTATTCAATTGGAAGACTAATTAGAATACATATCCCTTAATTAGGAATAATAACGAAAGAAGTAGGGCCTAAGATTGGAAGGTCAATTTGTTTAATTGCAAGACTAGATAGATTATCTCTACTAATCAGGGGTTGTTTGAAAGATTGGGAGGCAATTGTAAATAACTTCTTCTTCAATTTAATATTATTGGATGTGTGCCGTGATAATTTAACAATAGGGTTACGTTATTCATCAATTAACATAACTGATTACAATACGATTTGGAATATCTCCGTAAATTAGGACTTATTTATAAACATTAGTGGTTAATTTGTAAAAACTAAGTTATTCAATTGGGATTAAATTATTGCATTTATGATATCACAACTCAATCATGTAATTTGGAAATTGAAATGTTTAATTGGAAGATTAAGTAGGAAACAATTTAATAAATATGTTTTATTATATGAACTTATTCAATTGGAAATTATGTGAAAATAAGGGCTAAATTTGAAAAACCAAAAACTTCAATTAAATATTCTAACATATATACTTTGATGATTTGATAAAAAAAAATTTACCTTATTAGGCAACTTATGTGGTCAATTCCAAAATTAATTAGTATGTATATATTAACTAAGGGTCATTTAAAAATATTAAGGTCAAATCAATACAACTCTGGTGAGTTTATGGTGAATTTATATAAATAAAAGGGAAAAGTACACTTTAAACTCTCTAGGTATCGACACGTTTATAATGATCCCTCTTCGCTTGAGCATTTTATTTTAAACTCTCTATATATCAGCCCGTTTTTATTCGGCTCTTTTGTCAAAAAATCTATCAAACAACAGAATAGAGGGACAAATCTGTTTTTTTACATATTTTTTATTTTTTAATAATTTTTTTTTTTTATCTCCCGCTCAACTCTCTCTCTCCCGCTCATCTCTCTCTCTTCCTCCCCTCTCTCTCTTTCTATTCCTCCTTCCCTCCTCCTCTCTCTCCCTCCCTCTCTTCGCCAACCGGAACTGGGGGTGGAACAACCCTGTAACAAGGGGTGGTTCCGGCCAGTGGGAAGAGGGAGGGAGGAAGAGGGAGAGAGTGTTGAGCGGGAGAGAATGTTGAGAGAGGGGTCAAAGAAAAAAAGAAAAGAAAAGAAAAAAATATTAAAAAATGTAAAATGACGATTTTACCCTCAAAATTCTATTAGTTTGGACAATTTTTTTGACAGAATGATTAAATAAAAACGTGCTGATATATAGAGAATTTAAAATGAAACACTCAAATGACAAAAAGACTATTTAGAAATTTGTCAATATCTAAAAGGTCTAAAATGTATTTTTTTCTAAATAAAAAGGGGATATAGAAAGTGACACATGAAGTTTCTTCATGGAGAAACTTCATGGTGTATCTAATATAGTTAAGAAAGATGTCAAGAATAAACAGAAAATATTATTAACGGTTGAATAGGTAAAATTCACCTTTTGATTTTAGTATTTTTTTTAAGGTGACTTTTGGTTTTAGCAAGTCAATGGTTGAGATCAAATCTAAAAAAGAAGTGTGTGGTATAAGATTTGGATGTACTGATACATTCAAAACAAGAAATATATTGTAGACGGCCCCTAAGCTAAACCATTTGAACCTACTGGTTGATTGGGAAAGATTTACCTTTACTACTGAACTAAGATCGGCTTCACTCTAGTCTATTAAACATGGTAAGATTTCGTTCAAATCTACAGTAACTTTGGACAGGAAGATGAAATTGGAAATTTGTTACAGCTACATTTCAAATAATTTGAAAAGCACCCAAACCAACAAAAGACGTTTTTTTAGAGTTGTTTACGTAATAAATATTTTAAAAAAAAAAAAAAAATACTGAAAGGTTTCAAATTATTTACCGGAGGCAGGCACTTCGGCGTTCGGAACGCCGGGATCGTTCGTATATATATATATTTTTTTATCCCGGCCATGTGAAGGCCGGGATAAAAAAATCATTTTTTTTTTTTTTTAAGTTTTTTTATCTAAACGGACAAGTGGATGAATTTTAAAAAATCGTCAAAGTTGACCAGATGAGTTATTTCGATTATGACGGAATTATTTTCGACAATTTAGAATTAGCAAAAGATTGCATGTCCGTAACAAAAATGAAACAAATTTTTTGTATATAAACTATTTTCATAACACTACATAACATAACTTAGAACACTAAAAATGGATTAATGAATAATTTTTAAATAATCTTCAAAGTTGGTCGGATGAGTTATTTCGATAACGATGCAGTTTTTTTGAAAATTTTGAGTTAACAAAAAATAGTCGTCTATCCGTAACAGAAATGAACCCGATTTTTTTGTATACAAATTACGTTCATAATGCTAAATAATAAAATCGAGAATACAAAAAACGGATAAAGGAATATATGGTGTTGAGAGAAGAAAAAACTTATGTAAAATAATAGAAAAAATTTGGATGAACATAACTTTGCGCTCGGTGGTCCGTTTGGGGCGATTTTTTTTTTTTTTATTTCAGATATTTTTTTCAAGATTTAGGCGTGACAAACCGCCGGTCGAGTATTTTTTCAAATAAAGTCCGTTTTCACCTTCAATTTTGGATTTGAAGTGTTGGATGACTAAATTTATAATCTTCATCGTGAACGTATGTTTTGTCTTGTTGGTAAAATTGAAATATTCAAAAGCTAGAGTGATGACTCAGATCAAACCCAACTTTCAAAAAAAAAATTGCCCCCAATGAACCACCGAGCGTAAAGTTATGTCCATCTAAACTTTGAAAAACAATATAGTGTTTTTGAAACGTTGAAGAATAATAAAATGTTGTAACAATAATCATTATTTAAAAATTATTCACTAAGTCTGCTTTTTTCATTTTCGATTTTATTATTTAGCGTTATGAACGTAGTTTGTATACCAAAAAATCAAGTTCATTTCTATTACGGATAGACGATCATTTTTCGTTAACTCAAAGTTTTCAAAAAAACTGCATCGTTATCGAAACAACTCATCCGACCAATTTTGACGATTATTTAAAATTTATTCACTAGTCCGTTTTTAGTATTCTAAGTTTTGTTATGTAGTATTATGAAAATAATTTATATACAAAAAATTTGGTTTATTTCTGTTACGAACATGTAATCTTTTGTTAATTCTAAATTGTCGAAAAAAATTCTACTGTTATCAAAATAACTCATCTGGTCAACTTTAATAATTTTTTAAAATTTATCCATTTGTCCGTTTTTAGTGTTGTAAAAAGTATTATGAAAAGTGTTTTGAACGTAATTTATGCAAAAAAAAAAAATAGATTTATTTAAAATATCGATAGACCACCATTAATCAACACAAAGTTGTCGAATACTTTAAAAATTTATTGGGTCAAAACATAAACATAAAAAAAAAATAAAAAAAAATATACGAACGATACCAGCATTCCGAATACCGAAGTGCCTGCCTTCGGTAAATAAGTTGAAACCTAACTGTTTCGGTAATTTTTTGTTTTTAAATATTTATTATGTAAACAACTCCGTTTTTTTATACCATTCAACTATCCAAAACAACGAAACAGCACTTGAACTGGAAAAAGGAGACCAATTAAATGCCTGGGAGAGAGAGGGGCGAGGCTACCGGAAGCACAGTAAAGATGAAAGTCAAGAGCAATAATGGCTGATTCAAGACGAAAGGACACAATGAAATTTCTCTCTCACCATATATGTGTGCGTATTTATCATATATATACACGATGCTAGGGCATGTAGAGTGAAGAACATTAATGAATGGGACAGAGACTAGGCACACAGAGAAGGTACGGACCTGGGAGGGGGCCATAGCAATAAAGGACCCTAGCTTATTTCTCGTGATGTGTCGATCTCTGCTTGCTCATCCTTGCGAAATTAGGGTTTTCTCGCATTGAATGATGGTGAAACGGCTCTTCCAATGGAATTCCCCCAGATCTGAACCGAACGCGGTGAAATTGTGCGACACACGCAATGGCCGAGAAACGATTCGTCGTCATCTTCAACATCTGATCACCGCGAAAATGGCCGAGACGGCGTTTTTTCCGCAGTGTCTTCAATGCGGTCAATTGTGCGCGTCAAATATACTGTTTTTTTAAACTTTTAATTTAATAAAAATAGATTTTAATTTATTTTATTTTATTTTTTCAGTGATTGATTATTTTCACGGCCACTTATCATATAAATTTTATTTTTTACCTTTTAATTATCGATCAATTTTTATGTAATTTGATAAAATTTAATAGATTTTATTTTATTTTTAATTACAATTTTAATTAATTTTTTTAATTGTTTAATTAGACAAAATAGAGAATAAATTTATATTTTTTAATCTATTTTTCCTTTTTTTTGCTTTTAGAGAGGTAAATTAGACATTTAAAGACACGTTTGGTCTTTGGAGGAGTTCCACTGCCGTTCAGAACTCTATTCATCAGGTTCCTATTATACGCCCACGAGTTTTCCTAGCTAGCTTTCGTTTCGTTTTCGTCTCACTTAACGGCCAAACCATCCAGAGAGGACAAACTTTACGCCCCCGTCGTATTTAAGTGCTTTCATGGCTTCAAAAAAACCATCGAGTTGGACGTCGAATAGACTTTTGTAAACAAGCTTGTTGTTAGGGTCGGTGATGCATTTTTTTGTCGAAACCAAGCATAATTCCGAGAGACTGTATCTGTGTCTACTGCATAAGTGAAAAATGGGTAGGTGTTAACAATGTGCCAAGGGTTTAATTTCGACCTGAATTTTTTTGCACCTATGATGACCTGCTTGCGCACTAATCAATCAGTCGCACTTGTTCTTAGACAACAATACGTCAAAATAACCCGAATCACACACACGCACTAGAAACAGTATGTATAGGCAAAGAATTACAATCTTATGTATATATTTATCCTAATATTTCACATGTTGTTAGTGTTGTTAGCAGATATATCAAAAATCCAGGAAAAGAACATTAGCAGACAGTGAAATGGTTTCTTTGCTAATAAAAAGGTACTACAAATATCGGTTTGGTATATGAGAAGAGTAGAAACACTTGTGGAAGTATTGTTGGCTATTTGGATTTTGATTATGCAAGGGAATCGAGCAGAAAGATATTTTTGCCATGTTTTGTATTCACTCTCTTAGGATGTTAAATCAGTTAGAAAAGCAACTTTATAACCGATGGTAGTTATTTCCACTACAAAGGCAGAATATATGACATTGACTGAGACAGTGAAGAAAGCTATTTGACTACCTAAGAGGTTTGGTTATAATTTAGGCTTACAACAAATTTAAATATTATTTATTGTGACAGTCAAAATGTGATACATTTGACTAAAAATCAGATGTATCACGAAAGAACCTAACATATTAATGACATGTATCACTTCATTCAGGATATTGTATTTGAAGGATTGATCGGCAGTCAAAAGATTGGTACAATAGATAATCTAATAGATATAATGATAAAGCATATTCCCACTTTGACTGGTACAACAAATAATACAGTAGATATTCACCCACAATGTTGTTTGGAGATGCAAATAGCATGATGATGTAGGAAGTTATTATAATCTACTTGAACATTCACGCACAATGGAGTTTGAGATTCAAATTGAACAATAGAATATAGGGAATGATATTATATTGAACATTCACACAATAAATTTGTACTTAAGATTCAAAACGACAATAGAATATAGGAAAGATGTATTACATCAACATTTATGCACAATATACTATTGAGATTCAAATCGAACAGTTTAACATAGTGAAATATGTATTACTTGAACATTGATGCATAATATAGATTTGAGATTCAAATCTAACAATTTAAGAGAGTGAAATATGTAATACTTGAACATTTACACACAATTTAAAGGTGAGATTCAAATCGGACAAGTAATACAGAGAAATGTATTTTACGTGAAACTTTATGCATAATATTGTTTTGAGATTCAAATCGAGCAGATTAATAGAGGGAAATGTGTATTACTTGAACATTTACGTACAAATTTCAACTCATACAGTCAATGTTGTATTTCATGTTTGGATACTAACTGAACATTCATATATTATACAACAAATAGAAACGAATGATTGGCAATGGTTAGTATTATAATACTCATATACGAAAATCCAAATAATTTTTATAGAACATTAATAATGTTCGTCATTTTCGACCATTTTGACACTAGATGAGTGTCACGACCCGTCCCGGATACCCGTCATCCCGGGCCGGCGTGACGACAATCCGACATCACCTATCACATTTCATCAACAAATATATTTTAAAATGCATACAACTCTATACAATCGTCTATACAGGATATACATAATCTCTCATATGGGGACACACCCATCCCCAAATATCATTATAAATGAATATAATTTTTCCATGAACCTCTCACTAGTTCACCTCTGACAGTTCATCTCAAAACCTCCCACATGACTCCATCGCATGACTCTACCTAGTGTCAGTAAGGGGACCAACTCCTATCTGCTCCACCTACGAGTATACTGTCTTCTTAATAAAAATATTTTTAAATAATAATACATTATAAATAATGCATCATTTAAATAGATCAAACAAAAATATGCAAACATCACATGTCTAATTAAAAATCACCATAATATAAACACCTTATCATAATAAAAGCAGTGGAAATAAATTAATATATATATAAGTTCTATTCAAACTCATCCAGTATAAAATAATACCAATCACCATATATAATAAATCACCAAATATAAGTAAAACATCACATCTCAAACACCACACCACCACACCACTCATTGGCTAACCATAGTGATCGTTTTAATCTCACGGTCGGGAGTTGCAACGGTACCATAACATCCGTAGGAATGCCTTCCTATGAAATATCCACACCCTTTTTAGGGAGAAATATAATCCACACCTCTTACGGGGAGAACTATTCACATCCCATGGGAAGAAATCCACATCCCTTCCGGGGAGAAATAATCAACATCCCTTACAGGGAGAAAACTATGGTATCATCCAAATCAACAATTTCATCTAAAAATCCACACCCCTTATGGGGAGAATATAAACCACACCCCTTTCGGGGAGAATTTCCAAAATCACATTTATTCAAACCACACCCCTAACAAGAAGAATATCCAAATCACGTTTTTCTCTCTTTTTTTAAAAGTACCATTCATTTAGTAAAAAATATTTTTCCAATTTCCTTTCTTTAAAACAAAACCAACACAATTTATCAAAATCCATTTTCCCCAAAGCACCCAAAACCGGCTTGATCCATGTGGTTTTAAAATCATCAAAGTCAAGTAAAATCCATTTTACACACATTTATATATATATAGTTTGGTAAGAAGACAATACACTCACCTGATAATCCGCTCTCAAAAGTTGCATCGACTCTCTGTTACCAATCTTCTGGCAATCGGGAACCTATTCGTAACAGGGTCTAAATTAATATTATAGAGAAAAATACCCTAATCGTGAAATGCACACCCTACGCTCATTAATTTCCCATTCCCCACGTTTGACAGATTACGTTCTTGCTTCACTGACTTCTCACCGCCGCAACGACGGCCCCCTTTTCTTTCTGTTCTACTCCCTGATCCTTCTCCGCCTAGGCGAAATTATTCACTGCCTAGGCGAACTCACCACCACCTGTTCCTCTGTTTTTCCCCGTTGAACCTGCTGACCCTTTTTCTCCCTCTCTCTCTTTCCACCAACGATCACCCCCTACACCGACCACCAACAAAACCCACACCAAACAACCACCGTCGGACCAACCGAACGACGACACAACACACACACACATGCGCACAATAGACACACACACACACACACACACACTGCTTTCTCTCTCTAACTTACCGCCGGCAAACTCCGGCGACACCCACACAACCAAACCAAACGGTCACACACACACAACCAACGTAAGACACACACACACCCATTGCTCTCTTTCTCTCTTTGTTTCTATTTCTGCTTCCTATTTTTGTTTGAACCAACCGCCGTCCAGTTCTCTCTCTCTCTAACTCTCCACTGCCGGCAACGATCAAACCATACACACACCCTCAACAAAACCCATACCGCCGGGGACCAAATACACACACACAGACACCAAACAGAAACAAAGAACACACACACACACACACTCAGAGACAAAACGCACAAACTCACCGCCGAAACACACCCTTCCGACCGGCAGCTTCTCTCTCTTCCTTCTCTTTCGTCGCTTCTCGATTCTTCTCCCTCCGTTTGTATATATATCTGTATATATATATATATAGAAATGTGTGATCAAACAGCCACGCCCATACCGACCTTACCCACCTTTCCATTGATCTTATCTCATCTCTCTCTCTCTCTATATATATATAATATATAATTTACACAATTCTCCCTTTTACTTTAGTTAAGATATTAATTGAACCAATTTCTGGTTTTAATGTTATATAAATTACAATTTGACCTCTAAACTTTTAAATCACATTATTAATAATATCATTCACCTCGTTATTTTTCGAATGTGCTCAAATGCGACTCAATTTGTACATATAAGAAAAAAATCGGGGTCTTACAATGAGAACATGCATGTGGTCTGCGATTTTGACTTTGAATCAAAATTAAACTAACCCCAAAATGAAAATAGTTAACAACATACTAACTGGACTAACACTTTGTCTCTTTCTTGAAGTAGGAGACACTTTAATTTTTGCCATTTCTTTGTATTGTAGGTAAGCAACGATGAGTCGTGGTAGATTGCAGGGTTTGGGAACAATGACGAGAGCTGCACTCTGAAGATTTTTTAATTGTAGGAAAGTGGTGTGATTAGTGGGTTAATGATCCATTTATTTTTAGAAACACAAAGGCATGTTTGTCACCTCCACAACGTATGGTATACATTAACGTTCACATATTGGTGAAAGTGAATAAAAAAAAAACTAATTACATCATCATGAAGATATTTTTTTACGGATTATTTTTATTTATTTATTTTATTTGTTTTATGCTTTTGAGAGGGGAATTTGCAGCGAAGTTGTTTTTGTTTGCAGATATGGAAGTTCCATTAATGTTGATGGCGGTTGCAGAGGTCAGAAGGGCACGAATCGTAAATATGAGTAAACAGTGTGGGCATATGTTGGAACTTTTTCTATATTTTCTGCGAGGGCTAAAAACTTAACTATTTCGGTCAATGTTTTTTTTTTTTCTTTCTAATTTCACTATCTTTAGGGGACTATATAATAAATTTCCCAAAATGTAATTGTTAAAAAACACACATTTATTTGGACCAGCAATGTAAAGCCAAGTTATTACACGTGTGCGTAAGAATTTTTGATAAAATTAACAGAAAAATATAATTGTGCATTTTAATTTATAGTTTAGAGGGTCAAATGCTTATATTACGTAAATATAGGGGAAAGATCAAGCTCACAATAAAGTATAGGAGATCAAACTGCAATTTATCCATTAATATTTATGGTGAGAAATTTTGAGTTCATGATTTTGGTGCATATATTTAATCACAACCTAAATAAATAGTTGCTGCATCATTCAGATTTATCAAATAAAATTTGTTAGTTACTGTTAGTCCGGTTGGTAGAGTGATATTCTTTTTTCTTGTCAATCTATTGAATAAGGTTGAAATCATATGTAATTGTTACCTCCTTAATTTAATTTTCTTGATTAAAGTCCTTTTTACTAATATTTATTGAGTAGATTTAGTCCTCAATTACAAACCTTAACTCAAGTTTTAAAAATTATTGTACTCGAGCCATGTTGACTAAGTCAATGGGACTTATGCAAAGAAAAACATATTTTGTCATACTCGACAAAAAATTACCCTTAATTTAACTTGAAAAGTCAATAAATTTGACACAAAAAATTTAAAGTAATATAATAAAATTATAAAAAAAATATTTCTGCAAAAAATAGGAAATTTTATAGATATTATATTTTCTAGAAATATTAAAATATAATCCAAAAAAAAATGACACATCATTAAAAAAAAAATCAAAACTCTAGAAAATTAGGGTTCATGGAGAATAAGCATCTCATGCCTCCTACATTCCATATTTATGTATACATATACATATACATATGTATATACTCCAGCTCAATTATTTTTTGTCTAAATTAGGAGACATGAGTAAAATAAAAAATTGTCAGATAAAAAGTGTAATTTTGTTTTTGAGCGCATTAAGCAAAACCACTTGTGTTGTGCTTACCCACTTTAAAAATGGAAAAATTAGAATTATTAGAGTTATTATTATTATTAATATTTAGTATTAAAGATAAAATATATTTTTCTTCGCTTTCTAGGTCTTTCTATTATAAGTTCATATAAGTATCTTTTCAAGATATTCTTTAGCACTTTGTATTCATTATTCACATATAATGAACCCTACTTTTTTTCTTTTTCTTTTCTAGACTCTATGTTATTCACTAATCTTTACAAGAATAACATTTTATTTCATTTGCAAGGTAAAAATGGAAATTTTTTCTTCTTTTCTTTTCAATCATACTAATAAAATTAAATTGAAAAATTATTTATTCTTAATACTAAAACAAAATGCATAGTTTTAGAAAAATTATTTATTCTTAATACTAAAACAAAATGCATAGTTTTAGAGGAATACCTTATGTCAGAAATCGATAAATGTGTGTGATAACCAAACAAGAAACTAAATGGCTTGCCATTGATGTTCCTAACATGCAATATCAATGCTAGATTTCCATTGGCTGCAAGAGAGACCCTCAGACGAAGCTCAAAACTGGGGAAAAAAATAAAACATTTTTTTTGCACGTTAACTTGAGGAATATCAAGCCTAAAATCACAACTTCTTTAAGATAAATCAAGATAAAAGTTAATGTTTTATGTCAACAATTTTCTACTCGATGTTTGACATCACGAACTTATACTAATATGAATAGTATAAGAAATATATCCAACAATTTTTCATTTTTATTTTTTTTTGTATTCAAAACAATAGAACCGAATACAATTCCATTGAATCATATTTTACTCCAAAATATGATTTCAAATGAATTCTACTGATGTCGGGTTTGATTTCATGGAATTTGAGCCTCAAATTGGAATTGGACGTGAGCGCATGCAACATATAGCTACCATAATAAACCAATATGGTGGCTGGCCGGGAGATAGTAGGAATAGTTTTGTGGGAATGAATAAGAATCAATATTTTTTTGTTTCTCATATTCTTAAGGAATTTATGAAATAGTCCCAAATTACTCCCAAAATTTTGGAAACGGAAATGTGTTTACCAAACGCGTTTTTATACATTAATCCCAAAATATTGGGAGCAAGAGCAAGAATCAAGAAACCAAACAATAACCAAACGGGGCCTAAAGTATTATCTTTTTATATTAGATTTTAAAGAATTTGTTCACAACACAAATATCATATATGAACTTCTATCGGCCTTCGTCTGTATATAAGTACCTATGCGGCCAATTGTAAGACCTCAATCATAGTATGTACGTCATTTTAGTTGCATTTTAGAGTAACTGGAAAAATTCGGAGTGAAATTGGGTCAATAAAAATTCAAATTAAAAATCTAGGGGTCAATTCACAAATTTAGAAATATTAAATCCAGACTTTGGGAGGTAAATTGACATTTAATTCTTAATTAAAACTTTTAGGGGTGCAATTGCGATTTAAGAAAAATCTTTAAAATGGACTTGGACTAAAATGAAGATTTTAAGAAGTTAGGGGGGAAAAAGAGTAATTTAGCAAAAAAAAAAATTATTTATACATATGTGTGTGATCGTGAGCAGCCGGCCGGAAGGGGGAGAGAGAAGCAGCGACGTGGCAGGAGGAGCTCGATGTTCCGACCACTAATTTCATGCATATAAATGTGAACATGCATGTAATAATTACCGAAAATCTCAAAGAAGAAGAAGAGATTCAGAAAATCTAGAGAGAGAGGGGTCGATGGCAGTGAGTTTAGAACCGTAGCCGTTGCTTCGGCGGAGGTGCAGTGTATGTGATGTTCGATCGCCGTTGGTGGGCGTCGTTGTCGGGCCGGTGGGGGTGTCGTCGCCATCTCTCCGGTTGGGTGAATGGAGTGTGTGTGTTGGCTGTAAACCCATAACAAGAAATAGAGAGAGAGAGAGAGAGAGAGAGAGAGAGAGGATCGAAGGAGAATGGGGTTGCTGGATTTCGCGATCGTCGGTGGTGGTAAGTTCTCCGGTGGGGTTGTTAGTATGTGTTTTGTTTCATTTCATTATTTTGGGTGTGTGTTGATTTTCATCGACGGTTCCAGGGGCTGTCGGATTTCCGTGATCGGTGCTCCTCCGGCAAGTAGGGCGTGTCCCGTTGATGTGTGTGTGTGCTGTCATTTTTGTTGTTGGGTTTGCTCGGTTTGAAACAATCGTGTGGGAAGTGCTCAGTCCTGTCCTTGGGAGAATGGGTTTTCGATTGTTCACTCGACAGCCGTAGGGGGGTGAAATAATCAACCGTATAATAATTGCCGTTTGTCGTCGTCAATTTGGTGAGTAATTGTGTATGAATTCTTTGATTCATTTAGTGAGTGTGTGTATGCATGTGTATGTTTCAGGTTTGGAGAGGTGAAGATCTCAGGCAGTGTGTGTGTGTTGCAGAGGGTGGAGGGGTGTGTGTGTGATCGGTAACTTTGTGGGTAGGCGTGTTCGGTTGTGGGGGTTGCCGGTGGTGGTTGTTGAGTGGTGGTGTGGGTGGTGCAGGGTAAACGGTGAAATCAGTGTGGCGTGGGAGGCCGCCGAAAATCGGCAATAGTAGAGAGAGAAAGGAGGGTCGGCCGTCGAGTTGGAGCAGAACTGAGAACAGAAAAAAAAAAAAAAAAAAAAAAAAAAAAAAAAAGAGAAAAGAAAAAGGAAAAATTGTACAAATAACCCCAACGAAATTCAAACTCATCTCGCAGCAACGTTTCGGAACGGATAATATTTTTCATTAAATATTATTATTAATTAAATTAAATTCTAACAAAAAAATAAAATAAAAATAATAATAATAATAATAAAATCTGTAATCGGAGTAATTGGAATAAACCGTTAATTTTAAATAAATCGTATACGTGTACTGTGTAACAGAGCTAAATTAATCGAATATAAATTTTCATAAATAAGAAGTGGGAAACGTAGGGTTTGCATTGCATGATTAGTTTTTTTTTTTTTTTTTTTTTTTGTGTTAATATTAATTTAAGCCCTGTCACAAATAGGTTCGCAATTACCAGAGGATCGGTAGCGTAGAGTTGGTGAAGCTTTCGAGAACGAATATCAGGTGAGTGTACTGTCTCCTTACCAAACTATTTTTCTATGTATATATATGTGATGAAATGTGTGTTTACTGAAACTGTACCATTTTATAAATAATATGGATCAAGCAGGTTTTGGGGTGAGTTGGTAAAATGAATTATTGGGAAATTGTGTTGGTTTCTAAAAAGATAGATTTAAAATAATTTTCGTTGGATTTTGGGGTGAGTTGAGAGCAATGGATTTTTGTGCAATTTGGTGGTTTTTAAAAAGATAATGAAAAATATCTAATTTTCTAAAAATAAAGGTGAAAAAAATATGATTTTTGGATTAAAAAGTCGGTTTTGGAAAAAAGAGATGAATGTGTGAGCTGACGATGTTGATTAGAAGATATCATTACGTTGTGATTTGATGATGATGTTATTAATTTGACGATACGGTATGAAAATGTATTTCTTCCCGTAAGGGATGTGGATTTCTAACTATACTAATGATTGTGACGATGCCTTAGTTGTTATCCCCGAAAGGGGTGTGGATTATATTTCTCCCCGTAAGGGGTGTGGATTCTTCCCAAGGGATGTGGATGTTTCTCCCCATAAGGGGTGTGGATTATATTTCTCCCCAAAAAGGGGTGTGGATATTTCATAGGAAGGCATTCCTACGGATGTTACGGTACCGTTGCAACTCCCGATCGTGAGGTTAAAACGATCACTAAGGCTGGCTAGTGTGTGTGTTTGAGGTGTGTGTTTGAGTTGTGTGCTTAAATAGTATGCTTGAGATGTGATGTTTTACTTATATTGGGTGATTCATTATTTATTATGGTGATTGGTATGATTTTATACTAGATGGATTTGGATTTGGATGGAACTTATCTATATCGCTTTATTTTCATTGCTTATATACTTATGCTTATCCAGATTTAATTGTGGTAATATTTAGAATATATTATTAATTTAAAAAAATATTTTTACTAAGAAGGCAGTACACTCGCAGATACAATAGCTAGGAGTCGGTCCCCTACTGGCACTAGGTAGAGTCCGACGATGGTGCAGTATGGAAATATTGTGGGAGGAGCTGTCTGAGGCCCACCTACAAGAGCTTCATTGTTATTATTGTAATTCAGGGACGGGTGTGTCCCCAGTTAGAGATATTGCATATGGTCAAAATTTGGGGTTGTATATTTTTGTACGCACTTTATCATATACTGGTGGGTTTGACGTTGAGATGATGTCGTGGCGACGTTACGCCGGCCCCACGGTGACGGGTGTCTGGGGTGGGGTGTGACACCAACACTTCATATCTTCTTCAGACGGTTTGAGAAACAGATCAATGAAGGATTTGCCACGTGACTCATTTGGCGGAAGAGGGGGAGGATTATCGTCCACACTCTAAACTTTGTTCCTCACAAAACCTTCTTGTTCGAGTGAGCCACAATTCCCAAATTGCGTAACGTTAAAAAAAAAAAAAAAAAAAAAAAAAAAAAAAAAGAAAAACCAACAACAACAACATGATTATTTACTCAATTTTTATGAAAATTAACAACAGAAAAATGAGAATACCTGAGGAAAGCAAATGGAAATTCCTCCCCTTACTGATTTAGGAGGCTTAGCGATTGCCTGCAATATTTCATAAATACGTTAAGTATAAAACCATCCTCTTTTCTGGTCTCGAAAAAATTCTCTTATAATTTTTTTTAGGGAAATTTGGCCAACACTTCATATATTCTTCAGACGGTTTGAGAAACAGATCAATGAAGGATTTGCCACATGACTCGTTTGGCGGAAGAGGGGGAGGATTATCGTCCACACTCCAAACTTTGTTCCTCACAAAACCTTCTTGTTCGAGTGAGCCACAATTCCCAAATTGCGTAACGTTAATATATATATATATATATATATATAAAAAAAAAAAAAAAAACAACAACAACAACGTGATTATTTACTCAATATTTATGAAAATTAACAACAGAAAAATGAGAATACCTGAGGAAAGCAAATGGAAATTCCTCCCCTTACTGATTTAGGAGGCTTAGAGATTGCGTGCAATTTTTCATAAATATGTTAAGCATAAAACCTTCCTCCTTCTTGGCCTCAAAAAAATTCTCTTATAATTTTTTTTAGGGAAATTTGCCCAAAAGTCTCATTCTATAAAAATACCACTTTAAGGAGTCTTATAACAGTGATTTTTTTACACATGAAATGGTCCTTAAAAAGTTATTTTGGGAATCTTGGGACCTCTAAAAAAATCTCCCTTTTTTTTTTTATCCTTATTATTTTCACTTTATTTTTTAATCCTTCAATAAGTTTTGAATCATTTGGTTAATATCAACTAGATTAAATTCACCTAACTAATATCAACTAAATGTTAAATTTGTATTTAATATCATAGTTAAAGTCAACTAAAAGGCTGGTAAGGAATAAAAGGACTAAAAAATAAGTTTCTAGGTAGGAAAAAAAACCGGGAACATTGTTTTGTTACTGTGCCATGGATTCTGCTTGTCCGAATTGATGGATAATAGGTGATGTTTGGTACCAACAAAAAAAGAAAAAAGAAAAAAAAAAAAAAAACATTAGCATAAAAAATCGAGAAGGTGTTTGGTTATTGTTTCTGTTTTTCTATTTCTACTTCTAATAAACTAGGATGGGATGAGATGTGATAGGAATTTTATTTCTGTTCTGGAGAATTCAGGAAATACAAACATGTTTGATAATGACCATAATCCTAAAATTGTTTCTTTTAATTAATGAGAACAGAAACAAGAGACGCGTTTGGTTGCAAGATTTGTTTTTTTTCTTTTTCTTCATATGTATGGTGGTCGGCGTGGTGGTGGTGGTGGTCAGAGAGATGGTAATGGGAATAGTTTTGCGGGAGTGATAGTCCCAAATTTTTGGGAACAAAAACATGTTTACCAAATGCGTTTCAATATATTAATCCCAAAATTTTATGAGAGGAAACATGAATCAAGGAACAAAAACAGGAACCAATCCAGGCACTACTTTCAATTTTATTCCAAGATTTTCAGAAAATTTTTTGGGATCAATTTTCTTTATTCCCGTTTATTTACATTTTCGTTTCAATTCCAAGTTTTCTCAAAACAGAAACAGAAAGACTAACCAAATATGACCTACAGCCAACCATATCATACTTGTACCAATAAAAGATAAGAGAATATTCTTGTCAGATCGTCATCAATCATAATCCATCATTTCTACCCCAATTTATTCGTTAGATAGGCATGTTTGACTCTATCCTCACCTCTTTCAAATTATTCATGCAATAAATATTAGGGAAAAATACAATTTAGACCCTCTAACTATTGACACATTTCTAAGTGGTCCCTCTAAATTTAAATGTTTCATTTCAAACCCTCTACATATTCTAACGTTTTTAAATGGTCATTCCGTTAGAGATTCTGTTAAAATTAACAGAATCTCAGGAGCAAAATGGTATTTTCACGTTTTTTTAATTTTTTAATCATTTTTAAATTTTTTTTCTCTCTCTTCCTCCCCTTCCCCTCTCTCTCTCGCCCTTCTTCCATCTCCCCGCCACCTCCCTCTCCCTCATTCCCTCTCCCTTCCTCCCCGTAACAAGGGGTGAAACCAACCTTGGTTACAGGGGTGGCACCCTTTGTTGCAGGGGGTGATTCCACCCTCAGTTTTGGGGGTAGAACTCACCCCCTGCAACAAATTACGGGGGTGTTTTCACCCCTTATTACGAGGGTGGGGTGGGGTAGGAGGGAGAGAAAGGAAGGGGAAGAAGAGGGAGATGGAGGTGGCAGGGAGAAAGAGAAATAAAAAAAAAATGATTAAAAATTTTTAAAAACATGAAAAGACCATTTTGCCCCTGAGATTCTATTAATTTTAACAGAATCTCTAACGGATGGACCATTTAGAAACGTTATGATACGTAGAGGGTTTAAAATGAAACGTTTAAATTTAGAAGGACCACTTAGAAATGTGTCAATAGTTAGAGGGTCTAAATTGTACTTTTTCCTAAATATTAAAAAAAAAAACTACACATCAAAATTTTTAACAATGTAGGGTTACTATTTCTCATACTGATTTATACAAAAAATGACAGAAAACTAACAGAAAACAAAGGAAAACCATACCTTATTGTTGGTGAACAAAAGCTCTTCACCCTTATCACTACGCCAAGAAGTCACATGTCCTCCATACAAGCTCACCTGCAAAATTAGAATTCAATTCATAAAACTAAAAAAATATATAAATTTATTAATAAATTCACCGATAAGTTCCCATATAATTGTTGGGTTTATATCACATCGGATGTGGAAGGAACTGGTGGTCAGATTATACATGTAAGAAAAAGTCTCACTTTATTAGCTACCTTTTGGGGTTGAGAAAGATCCAAAATCACCCTAACACAGTATCACAGCTCAGGTTACAAGAACTCTGACCCCTTTCCCTCACACTTATAACCTGACCCCAAGTCACTTTTACATCTTATGTGGGATAAACCCCAGCAACAACGGATAATCTAAAAAGAAATCGCTTGCATTCATTTTTCTGTTTTTTGGTTTGTGATCTCATAAAACTTGAATCAGAAGTATGAATCTGAGAATAAAAAGAATTTGTTCCTGTTCTGTAATGTTCTATTCTGTTTCTAGGAATTTAAAAACTAGAAATATACAAACAGAACTAGAACTATTGTTTAAAGCTTTTCAAGAAACAGAAACACCGAACTCTAAATTTCATCACTTCGGTAAAAGAGAAAAGGAGAAAATAATCTAATCGTTGCGGAAGCTCCTTGAGGATTCCGAAGCACAATCTGATCTATCCCGTTACAGTCTTTCATCACTTTAATGGCTTCCGCACAATCCCAAACAATCGCAGAATGCCCCATTTTTCCTAAGCACAACATGGAGAAATCAAAACTTCTCTAAACCTAATCAAAAAACTTTCCGAACGCCGATAGAAATTGAATGAACAATACGAAGTCTCATGAGGAGTTGCTAAGACTCCCGTTACACAAGTGTACTGTGCGAGATATTATGCCTAAGACTTTTGTTACAGGATTTGGGTTATCTATACGAAGAACTAGTCAATAAATTTTTCATTAAGGAAAAATTGGAGAAAAAAATTGTAAAATTGCCTAACATTCGATTAGAGGATTAGTTGACTGACATCTTCACCAAAATAATTTCAAATCGAATATTCTTAAATTTTTTAAACAAATTGGACATGTGGGACATCCATACACCAACTTGAAGGGGAGTAGTGAATAAGGTTGAAATCATATGTAATAGTTACTTCCTAATTTAGAGATTTGATTGAGATGTAATTAGGGAGATGATTGTTGTAATAACTTGATTCTAAAGATGCTGTAGAATCAAACTATATATACCCTCGTATGCGATTCAAGAAAAGAATGGAAAACTTGAGATCATTTTTTCAAGACAATCAAGATTCGATTTTCTTAGAGAACTTTGCGGGAATTAAATATTGAAATTAATCATAAATGCACTAAGTTGATGTGGAGGAGTGCACCATTTAGATCATTAATCCTAAATGTACCAGGTGAGTAAATGCACCATTTGGATCACCCGGGAAGATGATTAGTTGAGGTGCGTGTAAATTGACCCGGACAACACGAGTTCTTCACATAAAAAATATATTTTTAAAATTTAATTTCTGAAAACATGGTGGTTGAATCTTATTTACGGAGATGGGGTAAAACGCAGATTAGAAATGTGTTTTTATAAAAACGCATTTCTAAAATGCATTTTTAAAAAACAAAAAAAAAAATGAAAAACGCATTTAGAAAATGCGTTTCTCAAAGAAAAACAAAAAAAAAAAAAAAAAAGAGAAGAAGAAACTCATTTTAAAAATGCGTTCCTCAAAAAAATAAAATAAAAAAAAGAAACGCATTTTAAAAATGCGTTTCTCAAAAAAACAAAAAAAAATGTAAACAGGTTTACCCCCCCAAAAAAAAAAAATTTGGCACTATAACTTTTGGTAACTTTGAGTTGATTAACGGTGGTCTATCGATATTTTAAATAAATCTAATTTTTTTTGTGCATAAATTACGTTCAAAACATTTCATAATACTTTTTAGAACACTAAAAACGAACAAATTGATGAATTTTAAAAAATCGCCAAAGTTGACCAGATGAGTTGTTTCGATAAAAGCGAAATTTTTTTGGGCAATTTGGAATTAACAAAAGACTGCATGTCCGTAATAGAAATGAACCAAATTTTTTGTAGATAAACTATATTCATAACACTACATAACAAAACTTAAAACACTAAAAACATACTAGTGAATAATTTTTAAATAATCATCAAAATTAGTCCGATGAGTGAATAATTTTTAAATAATGGTTTCAAAAATACTATTTTGCACTTCAAAATTTGGATGGACATAACTTTGCGCTCGGTGGTTTGTTGGGGGCGATTTTTTGTTTGAAAGTTGGGTTTGATCTGAGTAATCACTTTAAAAAAAAAGTTAGTCCCCAACGGACTACCGAGCGCAAAGTTATGTCCATCCAAACTTTGAAGTGCAAAATAGTATTTTTGAAACCATTATTTAAACATTATTCACTCATCGAACCAACTTTAACGATTATTTAAAAATTATTCACTAGTCCGTTTTTAATGTTTTAAGTTTTGTTATGTAGTGTTATAAACATAGTTTATCTACAAAAAATTTGGTTCATTTCTGTTACGAACATGCAATTTTTTATTAATTCTAAATTGCCCAAAAAAATTCCGCCGTTATAGAAACAACTCATCTGGTCAACTTTGACGATTTTTTAAAATTCATCCACTTGTCTGTTTTTAGTGTTGTAAAAAGTATTATGGAGTGTTTTGAACGTAATTTATACACACAAAAAATTATATTTATTTAAAATATCGATGGATTACCGTTAATCAACTCAAAGTTGCCGAAAATTATCGTACCAAAACTTTTTTTTTTGGGGGGTAAACCTATTTGCGTTTTTTTTTTTTGTTTTTTCTCTTCTTTTTTTTTTTGAGAATTTTTTTTGAGGAACACATTTTTAAAATGCGGCGTTGTTTTTTTTTTTTTTTTAGAAACGCATTTTCTAAATGCATTTTTCATTTTTTTTTGGTTTTTTAAAAACGCATTTTGGAAATGCGTTTTTATAAAAACGCATTTTCAATCTGTGTTTTATCCCATTTTCGTAAATAAGATTCAACCAGCATATTTTCAGAAGTTAAGTTTTAAAAATATATTTTTTATGTGAAGAACTCCGGAGAACATCTTACCCAAAAATAAAAATAATAAATAAATAAATTGGTTAGTTAGCTAATCCAGCTACTTCTCCCCAAATCCACTGTACATTCAATCACCAATGAACTTTTGATTATTGAATGAATTTTGTTGATAATTTTTCGGACGATCATTCATAGATTATTGTCGTGCGTAGTTCGAGCACGAGCATTCACTTAGAAGTGACTGAAGTGCAATGGAGAAAGAGGAGTACTACTCGTTCTCTTCATCTGGCCCTACAGTAATATCGATTCACCTTCTTCTCTATCTTACAATTCATGCTTAAAATCTCGTTTTTTTATTCCGACTGTTGATAGATCAATTCGTTTGATCCTGATTTTGTTTGCTTTTGATTAATCTGAAATATCATGTAATTTGCTGTTGTTTTGATTTGCTTGTAAAATTTTAAACTCGATCTGCATAATCGCTTTGTTAAATTAATAGAGAGATTATTTCGGTTTGATTCTTCCGTCGAGCCAATATTTTCTGATCGCGGAGTGGTCTCTCTCTCTCTGTCTCGTGTTACTTGGATAGGTTGGTTTTAGGTTATTATGTAAAACACATATTAGTAATCTGATTGCTATTGATTCAGCAACATCCTGTCTTTGCAATGCAAAAATCTTGGACACATTTCTCCCCAAACTATTATCATTCTAAATTATTTATGGAAACAAAAAAAAAATCTGGAAATTTTATCTGAGTCCCTGCAGAAATGCATTTCAGGCTTCAGAGAAAGGCCTAAATAATGAAGAATCAGAGGTTCACAATTGTGTGATCAAGCTGGTTAGTTTATTTTTCTACTAGATAAACCCAAGGAAGAAAACAATAAAATGTTCCAGAAGTTGTGTTTGACTGCAGAGAGTGAACCCTCAAAGGAGACGGGAAAAGGTATTTGTTGGTTGTGGAGCTGGTTTTGGAGGCGATCGCCCATTGGCAGCTCTCAAACTACTTCAGAGGGTCAGAGAGTTGAACTACCTTGTACTTGAATGCCTAGCAGAGCGCACACTTGCTGATCGTTACAGATCAATGAAGGCTGGTGGCGAGGGTTATGATCCTCGTAGTATGTTTCTATAACTAATTGACAATTTTTTTAGTTATAAAAAAGGGAATAGAATGTTTAGCTTCAATCAAGGAATACTTAGTGGTAGTGCTTTCTCTGCTATTTAAATTGTTGTATTTCCTTCTTGTTGCCCTTCCTGCAGGCCTGCTAACCTACTAAAGAAACCTAAATATTTTAGCTTCATCAATCACTTATTTATACAAGTAATGGGTTCCATTTCACATGGTATTCCAATTTTGCAGTTTCATGTACCGCTACTTTCCAATATCTGTTTATTTTTTATTTTTTTGTCAATAATCTTACTTTTAGATTGAGCAGAAATACAAACATAGGCAGAAGTTCTATTCCAAATTAAGAAACCGCATTGTAATGTTCAGTTTTAGGTTGGGAGGAAATATCAAATGTAGGAATATGTTTCCTTGCTTGCTTGCTAATACATATCAGTGATTGTTTAGTTTCAGAGTGGATGCATTTGCTCCTGCCATTGGCTTTGGAGAGAGGAGTTAGCATAATAACCAATATGGGTGCAAGTAAGAAGCTGATATTTGCTAAATGTCCGACCTTTCTGGAATTTTTTTCTTGTAATAGTCAAGAAGTACCCTTCCTTTATACTTTTTACTGTCTTAAAATCTTTTGTATTCATTCCTTTCTTCTGGAAAGAGGATCCATTTGGCGCTCAGGAAAAAGTTTTAGGAATAGCAGCCAAACTGGGCATTCATATTACAGTTGGTGTGGCTCATCAATTCGTTGTTGCAAAATCAGGTACCATGATATCTGTGAGGATTACTGATTGGACTTATATTTCTTCAATCAATTGCCTTTCTCCTACCTATCAAGTTTAAGAACACGGCTGCAATTCTTCGTGCATGACTAATTCTGTTTCTCTACAAGCACAGGTCTGGATCCTCACCTGAGAAATGCTGATGGTGTAAGATTTTGGTACTTTTTGCGGTATCGAGGGTCCTTATATTAGATTACCAGTATTTTTTTATTATTCACAGAATCATGGTTGTGGCTACCATTCCATGTTACTTTCACATCTGAAGGAAAGAGTCTTGCACATCTTACATCACATTACATGCTTATTCACAAATACAAATAAAGTATCTACTGTTCTCTTTTTGTTCATTGTGCCACCCTATTCTGCCTGCAGTGCAGGCAATAAGGGTGTGTCATTGTTCCTTTTTTTTTTTCTATATGTCCCTTCTCGTTGTATGTATCGCAGACCTTACAGTTGTATCTGTTTCTTGCAGGGTGTCAGCGTGTATTTGGGAGCAGCTCCAATCGTTGAATGTCTGGAGAAGTCCAGGCCAAATGTCATTATTACGTCTAGGGTTGCAGATGCTGCCTTATTCTTGGCTCCAATGGTATTCCTTGATGGATCTTTCTGTTGATATTCTATTATGATACACATCTTATTTTCAAAGCAATATTTCTTGCTGGTACGTGATGTTGTTTGTATCGATATTAAGATATTGTACTTGTATAATTGAATTGATGTCTCTGACTTAAAATCTCTTTTTTATTTTTTATTTATTTTTAACTCATTTTCTTATAAATAGATTTATGAACTCGGTTGGAACTGGGATGAGTTGCACCTGCTAGCCCAAGGTTCTTTGGCTGGTCATCTGCTAGAGTGTGGTTGCCAGTTGACTGGAGGATACTTTATGCATCCAGGTCTTTTTATTAGTTCTTATTTTATCTGAATATTGACTTCCTTTTATGGCTGGATGTTAAATAAAAAGTTACTTATTTTTCTCCCCTTTTATGATTCCTTTAGGCCATCACTACCCGAGTTGAAATATTTTTATGTTTTTTTTCTTGTAGGAGATGGATATCGAGACATATCATTTTCAGATCTCCTAGATTTGTCGCTTCCATTTACTGAAGTTAGTTTTGATGGCAAAGTATGTGTAGCGAAGGCAGATGGCAGTGGTGGGGTTCTAAATTTTAGCACTTGTGCTGAACAGCTTCTTTATGAGGTGGGGGATCCAGGTGCTTATGTTACGCCGGATGTGGTAAGTTATTAGCTTCTATCATCTCTTAGAATTAAATACGAAAAGGAATTAAAACATGGAAAAGAGATGGTTACTAAGATTATCTCTGCTCAAAAACAGGTGGTAGATTTTCGAGATGTTTCATTTCAGTCATTGTCAAGCAGTGAAGTTCTTTGTGCTGGAGCAAAACCATCGACAATTGCAGTGCCCGATAAACTTTTGCTGTTGGCTTCAAAAGTATTTTCTATTAGCCATTTTAACTGACAACATTATACAAAAGTAAAATTTTCAATTTAGCAACGCATATGCCTTTGTCATTATAGTTCTTATTTATAGCTAAATGGATTCGTTAATGTTTTTGACACTACCTTACTAAATATTTCATTCTGTTTGGAGACTGTTCCTAATTTTTGTTTCCCTACTTGAGATGTCTATTCCTTCTGCTTTTCAGGACTCGGGGTGGAAAGGCTGGGGAGAAATATCATATGGAGGATACGAATGTATAAAACGAGCTGAAGCTGCTGAATATTTGGTAAAACATTGCCTTGCTCTATTTGTCCACTTATTTATTTGAAACGACGACATCTCTATAGATAATAACAATATTGTGTCCCTCTCCTACGTGGTGGTTTTTACAAATATCTCCTTGCCCTATCAATCCTCTTTTCCCTCTCTTGAATAGTATTTCTAATCACTACTAACTATCATTTTTGTTTCTTATGATTATTTTTTATTTATTTATCTAGAAATAAAAATAGTTTTTAATCTTCCCCACACACATGTTCAATACTTATGAACACTTTTAAGAGCATACTAAGTTCAAGGTATTGACCTCCATTTAAGAGAGAGCATAGAAACTTAAAGAGAGAAATTAAGGGTCTGAATTTTATTGACTGAACCAAGTACAATCCTAGATGTGCAAGATATATATACATCAAGATAACAAACAGATTCAACCAGCCTCTAACAAACTCTTTAGCTGATACTAAGAAATTCACTAAAGAATTAGGTAGGTTTTACTATCTCTTCAGTGTAGAAAAGATGGAAGTGTTCCGGAGTGAGGATTGAAGATTGACTTGAGTGGATAGAGTCCACCAACACAATGGCCCCTGAGCAATGTCCTCCTGGAAGCATTGTCCTGAATAACATATCCATCAGAATTAAAAAGAATAGAACAGTTGTTATGCACAGTGAATTGGTGCACAGATAGCGAATTCATATGAGGCACAACAAGGACACTAGACAAAGCAAAATCACATGTAGCTGTAGAAATAACACCCAAACCCCAAGATTGAATGGGTAAGATGATAAGCACTGCCCGTAGTTACCCCGCCTGAACCTTGATAGCCATTGTATATTCTGGAGTATGGTAGGATCGTTGATGATATGAGTATTTGCACCTGAGTCAAACATCCAACTATTGTTGTAGGGGTTATGTGATGGAGGACCAGCCGACGAGTAGGATGTCCTAGTAGGAAATGAAGCATTCTCATTTCTGTACCAGCACTCATGAGCTGAATGATTTGGGTTTTCACAAATTGGGTAAAACAATCTCGTGTCTTGGCTGGAATTTTGTTGATCTACCTCTCCCTCACTTGATAGTTATTGCTGAAATTTGGGCTGTATTGACCACTCCCTCTCCTTCCATTGTTTTGATTTCTACCTCTTCCGGCCCCTTGATAGATAGTATTGAAGGCTAAGAAGGCAGTGTATGGTCCATTAGGATTGTAGAATTTCAACACGCTCCCTCACGCGCAGAGTGGACTTTGACAAACCACTGCGAACGGATATTGGATGGCCTAACATCAATGTGGGATTCAACACGCTCCCTCACGCGCAGGATGGACTTTGACAAACCATTGTGAACCGATATCTAGGGGCCCAACCTCAATGTGGGATTTAACACGCCCCCTCACACGCAGGGTAAACTTTGACAAACCACTATGAACAGATATTTGGGGGGCCCAACATTGATGTGGGATTCAACACACCCAACATCAGATCAGAGTCCTGATTTTGATACCATATAAAAAACCCAATAGGCCAAATTCACTCTCAAAAGACGTCTTGTAAGAGGAGGATTGCCCTAGGTTTGATATATAGTTCAGGATCAGGTAACACGAGCGATGTGGGATTCAACGAGGATCAACAGTTTGGGAGGAAGCTGGGGGATTTGATGGCTTATGCAACGCATGAGCTTTGAGTAAGCTATTAAATTTCTGAATGGTAAGAGGAATGATCTTGGTATGAATGGAAGCTTTAAAAGATTCAAACTTGTTAGGTACAATCCAAGGTATACAGTACGAGATCTTCATAATCAAGATTAACTCCAGCCATGGCTAATGTGCTCGCAATAGTTTCAATACTATTTATGTGTTGACCTATAGACTGAGTACCTTTGGAAATTGTCTGTAATTTCCTTTTCAGCAAATGAAGATGTGTTCTTGAAACTGGTATACCTCTCTTGAAGAGTCTTGAGATGTTTATGGATAGTTTTCCACTTCAAGAACGATGGATTCAGATCTTCTTTGCCTATGGAATCCATAATGAATTGAGGTGGACATTGTCGAGTACTGATTACGATGAATAAGAATCTATTCGCATCGAGTATTTGTCGAATCTGATTACTCCACATTGTGTAATTGGAGTTGTCAAGTTTAATTAGAAACAAAGAATTCACATTCTTTAACAAAAAATTCAATCTGGGAGGTAGATCTTCTTCAGCCACGACAGCGATGAAGAATATGATTTGAAAGAGAAGCAGGATGGTGAAAGAAAACAGGATCTGGTCAAGAGCATCAATGGCTGAATTCTATTGAATGAACTAAGTACAATCGGATGATGTACAAGAGTATATATAGACACCAAGATAACAAACATTGAGCCAGCCTCTTAAATCTCTGCTGTTGTTGTTAACAAACTCACCAACAGAACTATAAGTGGGTTTATAACTAACTCTTAGGCTACATTTTGTTGTTGGGAGGATGGAAAAGAGAAAGTAAAAGAAAAATGAGGGGATAATAATAATTTTATCCACTGTGAAAGAAAAAATATTTTTTCTAATGTTGTTTGGTTATGAAAAAAAAATAAAAGAAGGGAAAATAATTCATTTTAAAGTGATTTACTATTTTACCCTTATATGTTACAAAAATAAAGTGAAAATTCTATTATCAAGTTATAATTGTAATTTTACTCTCTTTTTGAAAAAATTTCCCTGATTTTGCTTCATTTTCCTCCCAAATTTGTGTGGGAAAAAATTACTTTGAATATTGTACATTTTCTTTATATTTTCTTTCTCCTGCCATTTTCAATCCTTACCAGACAAGCTTCTTTTCTTTTCTTTTTTTTTCCCCCATTTTTCCTCCTATTTTTCTTTTCATTTTCTTATCCATCTTTTTTACTCAGTTGTCTGGGATGATCGAGTCATATATTATTACTCGTAACTTGTAAGTCCCCTTGCCTAATAAAAAAATAACTTTATTTAATTTTGAAGTTTAGTACTTCAAATAATCCATTCATCTTATAAATTACCTTAGCTAATTACCTTAAATCGTCAATTTATATTGCTAATTACCTTCTACATTTCTTTTAGGTCAGGTCATGGATGGAAGAGTCATGTCATGGGGCGAAAGACCGAATAATTTCTTATATTATTGGTCTGGATAGCCTTAAGGCAACCAGCCTGGATAATGGAATCCCAAAGGGCAGTGAAGACATTAGGTTAAGGATGGATGGTGTATTTGAGCAAGAGGAACAGGCAGTCCAATTCACAAAGGAGTTCACAGCTTTATATACAAATGGACCAGCTGGTGGTGGCGGTATCAGGTATAATTGCTATCATCTTTTTGTACTTGTTTGCATATTATACGATTGTTGCTAAAGGTGCTATAGTTTTATTACCCAAAAAAAAAAAAAAAAAAAAAGGAGATAGATATCCAGACTGATCTCAATTTTTTGGATCGATTAGATACTGAATATGTCTTGTGAGGCTATTTATTGCTAATCAAATCTTGCGTAACAACTACATACAGAAATATGAAATGTTTGAATAAAAATTGGTAAAAAAAAAAAGGAAAAGGGAGTGCTATTTTTACCCCAAAGCCACTGAAATGAAAAATGGGGAAAAAAAGGTCTATTATCTTAATTTTATCCCCATAAACCATCTCATAATCTACAAAAAAATCATAGATGGGGTTGAGAATAATCGGGTGGTGATGCCCTACTCCATTGATCTCTTAAAATATAGAAATTGAAGGAAAAAAAATATTTTTCACTTCTCAAAAAAGGTACTTAAAGTCATAATTCTATTTTTTATTTTTTAAAAAAAAAATTAAAGTGCAAATCAGCCACTACTTTGAAGGAAGTACTTGAAAAAACGATTGATAACCGCGTCTAATTTTTTCCGGAATATGCTTTTGCTGAATTTACATCGACAACCTCTTGTCACTCATGTTTTCTTTATCTTAGATCAGTTTGCAATGTAATTTAGGCTTGTCCATATATTCACATTACCCACACTCACTCCCTTTGTTTGCTAAATGCAGCACCGGTCACAAGAAAGAGATTATTCTTGAAAAGGGATTGGTATGGCCTTTCCCCCACCTTTTAAGTTTTCCAATTTTTTATTTTTATTTTGTTGTGAACAGATACAGAAATCTGAAAACGGAACACTAAGGGCCCATTTGGTTGTCCCTTCAATTCATAAATTGTACTATTTTTCAGTTAGTCAATTTATAATTTGTTATAATTTAGTGTTTTGCTGTAAGAAATTAAAAATACTTATATTAGTTAGCTAACCATTTTAGTTCTAGTTTAGATGTTACTTGTTGAATCCCGCGTCGATTGTATTACCTGATAATGAGCTATATATATGAGCCTAGAGGTAATCCTCGTCTTACTAGGTGTCACAGGGTCAAATTTTCTCCGTGAAAATTCTAACCTAGTGATGCCCTAGTTGCGCACTAACTAGTCAGCCACGTTCCTGTAATGTTATACAATAGAATACACCGAAACAGGCAATACCAAAACACACCCACACAAAGGCACAACAACGATTATGGGAAAACCCAACCTTGTATTTAACTCAGGAATAAGGAACCACAAGTCGACAATTTCGGTCTAAATTCGTAGGACCAGCTCTTTGCCAAAATCAGACTAACAAACATGACTATTTATAGAGAATTACAACAGTTAATAGCCTCAATTTCCTAGGCAAACAACTGACACATGTCCAGCCCACAGAAGGTAGTTTTCCGGCTTGAAAACTACCCAGAAACTATCCAAAACTGCACCCACATGCCTTGCATATGCTTGGCTACTTCCAGTCCTTTAGCTCACCACGAGCTAGATTTCATTCCAGCGTTCCTACATCGTGCCGACATCATGTCTTGTTGCCATCTTGTTCCCTTAGTTATGTCGACGTTCGCCAATGTCTCGCCATGCTGCCCGCATGGCCACAACGTGTCTTGCCCATGTTCTGTTTGTTGCGTTGTTGCGTCCAACGACTTGCCAACACTGTATGCATTTTTCGCCCCAAAATGCATTGTCGTGCCCAACAGTATGTCTTGCCGTGCACATGACACTGTCCACAACGTAGCGTTGTGCCGCCTTGCCTTAGTGCCGCACCAAAGTCTTTCCCACTGCTATGCCTCCACATAGCACCAATCATAGCATAACGCCTAGGATCGCCAACACTGCCTAACACCCGTTGGTATTGTGCCACAACGCTACTGCCCACCGACGTGCACCAAGTTGGTGTTTTTGTTGCTAACGCCTCATTTGTGCCGCATGCACCGTGTCTGGTAGCAAACTGCACCAAGTCCGTGCCAAGTAGTCCTCCAGCGTTGTTAGGGGCTAACACTAGGTGTCTTTTGAGAGTGAGTTAGGCCCATTGGGTTCTCACTTCCTACATAGTATTAAAGCCAAAACTCTTATCTGATGTTGAGTTTGTTGAATACCACATCGATGTTGGGCCCCCTGATATCCATTTGTAGTGGTTTGTTAAAAGTCTACCTTGCGTATGAGGGGGCGAGTTGAATCCCACATCGATGTTCGGTCGTTCCCCCGATTTCCATTCGCAATAGTTTGGCAAAGTCCACCATGTGTGTGAAGAAGCATGTTGAATCCCACATCGCTTGTGTTACTTGATTTTGAGCTATATATATAAGCCTAGAGTCAATCCTCATCTTGCAAGGCATCCTTAGAGAGTGAGTAAGGCCCATTGGGCTCCTACACTACTTTCTCATGTAGTTTAGAAATTTAATTAAATTAAAACAATTATATGTTTCTTTGTTCGAAAAAATAAATTGTATTTTTGATTAAATCATAAGTAAATGGAGAAATATACAAATCAATTAATCAAAAAATAACATAATATAACCAAACGGACCCTAAACAGATTGCACCTAAAAAAATTGAATTTTTGGTCATCAGGTGGGTCGTGAACATGTTCATTGGCATATTGCGGCAAAGCAAAACACAGTCATGACCTCAAATGATCACAAGACTGCTCCTAAAGATGTAATGCACTCCCAGGCTCAATGTGAATCGATCATACCACCATCAATTCCGGCCAAAACAGCTTCCGTTTCTTCGCCGGAGATTCATCGATGTCCAGCTGTGTCCGGCCAGAAAATTCCTCTTTATAAGGTTGCCCACAGCAGAGCAGGAGATAAAGGAAACGACATGAACTTTTCTATTATCCCTCATTTCCTGCCGGATATTGAGAGGCTTAAGATGATCATAACTCCGGAATGGGTAAAAAGGGTAATTTCGACTCTATTGGTTGCTTCCTCTTTTGCTAAATCTGATGATATCGTGGAGAGAGATCAATGGGTTGATGAAAACGTTGAGGTGGAGATTTATGAAGTTTTTGGTATTTCTTCTTTGAATGTTGTGGTTCGAAATGTTTTAGATGGCGGTGTTAACTGTTCCCGTAGGATCGATAGGCATGGAAAGACCATATCTGATCTCATATTATGCCAGAAAGTTGTGTTGCCTCCATGATTGAGTGGTTCAGGATCTCTCTCTCAGTGTACATTCCAATACATGGAGAAAATTTCAGACAATACTTATACTGTATTCGATATATGAAATCTCTCTCTCCCCCCGTCTTTCAGGCGAGTGTCTGTACTCTGTGTTGAATCCCACATCCCCCCATTAGGTCTCTACATGGTATCAAAGTCAACCTTTTTATTTGATGGTGGGCGTGTTGAATCCCACATCAATGTTGGGTCCCCCGATATCCGTTCGCAGTGGTTTGTCAAGGTCCACTATGCGCGTGAGGGGACGTGTTGAATCCCACATCGCATGTGTTGCCTAATCTTGAGCTATACATAAAGCCTAGAGCAATCCTCATTTTTCAAAGCGTCTTTTGAGAATGAGTTAGGCCAATTGGGTTCCTAAAGTCTCTATTTTGTTTTTCTTTGCTTTTTATATGGATTTTTTTTTATTTTTTATTTATTTCTTCCTCTGGTGGATGAAGATGTTGGCTTAACGTTCTAGAGTCTGGGCAACTATTTGTTTGTTTCACTTGACAGTACTTAGTAGTCTATTCTTGGTACAAGGAGGTTTCTGTTTACTGTTTCTGTTATTAGTTTCTGTTTCTGTTTTCACTTCCCAGATTTTTCGCTACTATTCCTAAATTGTGAACAAAAACAGAAATATTTGAACAAAAATATTTGCCTCGCTTCTGATCTTGCATTTTTACAATAAGGTTTAAGAACATGAAAAATTGTTCTATAGATTTCTGTTTCAGTTCCAAAACACCTTGTAACTGTAAAATTGTTTTTATCTTCTTGCACAGACTTGAAAACTGCTTTGACAACCTATCAAAAAGACCTTTTCTTGCTTCTGTTTTGTAAATGTAATATTAGAAAGATTTAATCAATGGGAAGTTAAGAAATCAAATATTTTCTATTTGTCTGGAAAGATATCGATACTTTGAAATAGGACTACTCAAGAAAAATCAAATAAATCAAAATTGATAATTTAAGATGTTGGTATACAGTAAACTTTATACATCTGCATAATTTTCTAGCTAAACTGTGAGATCAGATACTTTTACCTAACATTAACATTATATCCAACTTAAAATTGATAGTTGAAAATACTGGTTTATATTGATTAGGTTTATTCTATAGGTTTACACAATTTTCGAGTTGAACTCTGAGATCACCTTACATAACCTAATTCATATATTCTACTCAAAAATTGATAATTGAAGATATTTATCTATGTTGATTAAGTAGATTCTACGAGTTACACAATTTTCAAAATTCAAGTCAAATTTTGTTGTTGAAAGTACCGATGTACATTGATTAAGTTGATCCTACAGATTTACACGATTTTTTAGTTGAATTGTGAAAGTCACTATTTCAAGAATTTTACATAACATAATTCATATCCAACTCAAAATTGATAGCTGAAAATACTGATGTATATTGATTTTACAGATTCACACAATTTTTGAGGTGAATTGTTAGCAGTTTATCCAATAAAATTTGATAATTAAAAAAATGGTCTACATACATCTTCGTACAGCTTTCAATTCTAGAATTTTTATTTTCAAAAAATTAATCTCGAATTAATTTTAAAAAATTGACAAAAAGGTGCCAAGACAACAAGTTTTTTTTTGGGGGGGGTGGGTGGGGGGGGGGGGCTCTAAATTTGGTCATAGAATGAGTCAAAACATAAGCCTTCTTTCACTCCATTCCAATCAAATTACATCCACATTTTAACAGCATCAATATCCATTCTTTACCTCATAACTTTGGGGTCTCCAATCACGTGTCCATGATTTATCCACACAAAACAACTCAAAATTTAAACCCAAAAAATAAAAGAAAAAAATGGTGAATTTCTATTTCAGGGTTAAATAATATTAATTTGTCTAAAGCCAGAAAATTTTTAAAAATTATCGGTTTTAATTGCTGAGGTTGAGATTAGGGGAACCCAATTTGGGTTCTTAATTTATCATTTATTTTTGTTTGAGTTCCATCATTTTTCTTTTAGTTCGAAGGAGGAAAATGGCATTCACGGGGACTTTAGATAAATGCAAAGCTTGTGATAAGACTGTTTATTTTGTTGATTTGTTGTCTGCCGATGGATCAATTTTTCACAAATCTTGTTTCAAATGCAGCCACTGCAAAGGCACTCTTGTGGTAAGTTTCTTTTTTCATCATTTGGTTGTGTTATTTTAGTTCATTTTGAATTTCTAAACCAAAATTTGGAACAACGGTTGATCTAGAAAAAAAATATATTAAAAGTTAATATAATATACAGTAACAGATCTAGAAAATCAACTGAGAGAGAGCCAAAAAAATTAGATGTTTATTAGAATTTTAAGAGGTTTTAATTGAATTTTTATAAAGAGATAACCAAAAAAAAAAAGGATAGACCAGGGTTACAAAGCTCCCGCTATACGCGAGGTTCGGGGAAGAGTCAGACCACTTGGGTTTACGCAACCTTACCTTATTTTGCAAGAGATTGTTTTAACGACTTGAACCCGTCATCTCCAAGGTAAAAACAAAAAACTTCAAAAGTTGGGGAGGGGGGGAGAGTTGAGTCCTCCCTCGGCCTAACCTAGCTCCGCCACTAATAATACATACATATATATATATAAGATTTGCCTTTGAGTGGAACATTTTTTTTTTTTTTTCTTTTTGAAGATTTCAAATTTGCATTGAAAAAAAAATGATTTGATATATTCGAACTCCCAAATGCTAATCCAAATAAGTATTAACGAAAATCCTGTGCATTGAAGTGTCATTTCATCAGAAATCAAATAACATAGAAAATTTTACGTTGTGGCGTATCAAAAGAAAACATGCATCTATCATATGCTGAGAAGGGTAAAAAAAACTTTCATTTTTGATCTAATAAAAAATTACAAACCAAACAAGACCTAACAGCCATGATCAATGCAATGATGTGGTATGAGTTGTGACTAAAATTAGTCCTATGATGCTTGGTTTTGACAGATGAGCAACTACTCCTCCATGGATGGAGTCCTCTATTGCAAGCCCCATTTTGAACAGCTTTTCAAGGAATCGGGCAATTTTAGCAAGAACTTCCATACATGTGAGTCATGCTACTTCATTTTCAATATCTTTTAGGCACTATTTGTGTTGGGAAGATTTAAAAAAAAAAAAAAAAAAAATTAAAATAAAAAGACAATTTCGTCTATTTCATTCAAAAATTAACTGAAATATTTAATTTCATCAATTTTTAAGCATATTCAGTTAATTTAAACAGAAAAAATTAATTTCTCCTCTTATTCAAATTAGAAGTACGTTAAGTGGACCTTTTTAAAATGGAAGGTAAAGTGATAATTAAGTAAAGAGAAACAATTTGCCCAAAAAAATTAAAATCTGACTTATACACATGCAAATTCTAGTTATGAAACTCAAATTTTTATTCTCCTAGACACTGCCTTAGACTTTTTTTTTAAGAATTTTCATCTCGCGCCTTGCTAATTATTGCCCTTTTTATGATTTTATTTTTTTGCAGCAAAACCTCATAGAGAAAATTCTCTGGTATGTTATTCATAAATCACATTTTAGTACATCAGTCGGCGCATGAAATTGGAGTTATAAAATTATATTTGAAAATGAAAAATGTGATTTTTTTTTTAAAGATTTTTTTTTTTTGACTAATTTCTATTTACAATTATGAGACTCCAGTTCCATGTTACCAAGCACAACTTGAATTCTATGATCTATAAATTCTATGTCCTTCATTGCTGAATTTTTAAAAGTTGGGGGCACAATAATGTCATATTATGCAGACAAGGGCACCAAGCAAACTCTCTGCCTTGTTCTCGGGAACTCAGGACAAATGTGCTGCTTGCGACAAAACTGTCTACCCATTGGAGAAGGTTTGAAAAATTTATGGCTTTTCATAACTTATTACACAAATATATATATATATATATATATATATATATATATATATATATATATACACACACTAAAAACACAAGAAAAAAAAAAACAAGAGGTGTTACTTCGGTTGACAAGCGGAGGTATCTAATTTTCTTATCAACCAGAGTTCGACTTTTCTAATCCTGGAAAACACTTCAAGAATTAAATATTTAATTTAATCTTAAATACAACAGCCTGATATAAAAGAGTGCGCTCTTAAGATCATTCAGAGGTAATTAGTCGAGGTGTGTGCTGATCTAAATACACCTTACCATTAAAAAAAAAAAATAGGAGAAATTTTGGTAGGAGCTTATACACCTTAAATATCTCATATTATGAGTGGAGTGGAGAAAAATGCCTATGCAATAAATAATAAATGTTGAATGTCACAAATTGGTAATATTAAAATAAATAGAAAAATATTTCATCCAAATATTATATCAAATTAAAATAAAAAATAATATTGAACTTTTTCATTCATGGGACAAAATCAATGACTTCTTAAAAAATGAGAATTTTTAAGGAACGAACGCAAAGAAAATATTTTTAAGGTGGCCTAAATAATAGCAACCTCTAAAATTGAACAGACGAGGCTTATTTCACGTATCAACTAGTTTACCTAAAAAATTAGGACGAAGGGAATTCAAACTTCCTTTAACGTTTAGAATTTATTTTTGGGAATTTTATTAGTTAGTCCTTTGTTAGGTAGGTGTTTAGGATTCAGACCTGGGGACCACTTTTCTTCACTCATAAAATGTTTAGTAAAAAGTCCTTACATTTTGACCATTCTGTTCAATAATATTTACGAATATGCCATTTTGTCCTATGCAATAAGACAAAAATGGACAAACAGTAAATTAACGTTAACGTAATTATTCAAACACTATATTACAAAAATCTATTTTGAATTCACGTTAACGTTGTTGAATCCATGTTTCTTTTTGCACGTTAACGTTAACGCATTTCATATTTTTAAAAATTATTCACGTTAACGTTAACAGTGAGTTAACATTAATGTAATTATTCAGGCACTATATTACAAAAATACATTTTGAATTCACGTTAACGTTGTTGAATTTTTTATTTTTTTTTTGCACGTTAACGTTAACGTATTTTTCATATTTTTAAAAATCATACACGTTAACATTAACAGTGAGTTAACGTTAATGTAATTATTCAGTCATTATATTACAAAAATATATTTTGAATTAACGTTAACATTGTTGAATCCATATTTTTTTTACACATTAACATTAACGCATGTATTTTGGAGTCTTAAGTGTTAACGTTAACGTATTCATGTCTTTGTTCTTTTTTTGTGTTGATCTTTTTTGTTTTAATTTATTTTTTTCACGTTAACGTATTTTTTTCATCTGGTTTGTGTGTTACGTTTACGTTAACTCATCATACATCATTTGTTTTGTGTGGATTTACGTTAACATTAATGTACATTTTTTATCTCTCTGTGTGTTAATGTTAACGTATTTTATTTTTTAAAAATTCTATGTGTTAACGTATTTTCCTTGAAAATTAACGTTAATATCCTATCATATATTTTTGTTGTGCGTTAACGTTAACTGTCACATGTGATATTTTGTCATTTTGAACTTAATGTATGTTTGGATTGAGTTTGCGTTAACGTTAATTCACATTGTGTTGCGTCTATGTGAGTTAACATTAACTTATTAATTTTGTCCAGAAAATATGTGGAAAAAAATCACATAAATACATCAATGTTAACGTAAAATTAACACTTCCTCCACCTCCACCACCATTTATAGCCATAACAAAAATTCAATTCAGATTTAAAAATTTCCTAAAATAAATCAAAAACCAAACAGACCCCTAAAAAAAAATTTGCAATTCAGATCTGAATTTATGTTTGGATCGTGTTTGTGTTAACGTTAATACACATTTTTGTGGGAATTAAAAACTTCGAGATACACCTAGAAATATACACAAGGAAGGACTAAACCACCCAACCAAAACAAAAACCTAACCAACTTGTATTCACTGGTTATGAAATAAACAAACAAAGAGAATTCAACAAACAGAACTTCCAGGCATGATCCGAAATCGAAAACCTGAAATAGAAGCATACAGTAGAATCCAAAACCTAACCAAACGAAACCTACATAGAAGATTGAAAACAAAAATTGAAGCGATTTAGCATCTGGAAGTAAGAATAAAAAAGGTAGAGGTAAACCATACCACTGCTAGAGCAAAACCAAAGAAGAAAAACACTGTTTCCATACATAGCGTAGGACGCGGCGGCAGATCTAAGACATGACAACCACCGGACATGTCCAAGCCTGTAGCCATCGCCGATCTTGGGGATTTCACAGAGAAATCGAGAGAGCAAAGAGAGAGAGGGAGAGCGCATTACCGGTCCGATCCCAATCGTCGCTTTCGATCTATTTAGAGGGATAGATCTGGAGCGAGATAGAGAGAAAGAGCCTTACCGATTGTTGAGGTCATCGTCGCCATGAAAGAGCAGAACCGAGAGCGCCCAGATCTGACCACCGATGGGTATCGCAGCCCAAAGTCGACCGTCACTGAGGTCGGGGACGACGAGGACTGGCGAAGCGAGATCGGAGAGAGCGAGCGTGAGATGAATAGATTGGTAATTTCACCACCGCCGCCTCCCTCACCTAGGGTTTTTAGAGAGAGAGTTCAAGCTAAAGAGAGAAGCTCTCAATTTTCAGATTGGTGCTCAATAAGGCGAGAAAATTGATTGTGAGTTAATGTGGGTTTGTTTAGAGAGAGAATGACAATTGTTGATTGTGAGTGAACGTGGGTTGATTTAGAGAGAGAATAAAGATTGTGAATCAAAAATAAAAAGATAGTTAACGTAAATGTGAGAGAGAGGGATATATGTGTCTTTTCATGTCCTATTTTGTTTACTTAAGGACTAAAAACTTAATTGAGATCTGAATATTAAATGAACAGTTCAAAAAGGTCTTAATCCTACATGATCTCTTTCAATAGGGACTAAATAATAAAAAACTCTTTATCGTTTTTTTGTATTTTTTTTTTTTTTTTTGAAAAGGATCTTAAAACTTTTAAATTTTCATATAAATCCTTCTATAATTTTACAAATATCTATTAAACATTTTAAAAATAGTCCCCTTGGATATGTCGTGGCTAGGAGTGGTGGTAGCAAAAACATTCTTAAATTTAGCTTGTTAACTTTTAAAATTGAACTTCTATCACTAGTTCTAATTAGGGTAAATTTTTTCAACCTCTCTCTACTTTGTCTAATTTTTTCTTTTTCACTTTAAAAAATTATATTTTACCTACTTCTATTTTGAACAAATTGAGAAACTATTTTTTTTTGCCGCTAAACTTACCGAATATGCTTAAAAATTGATGAACTTAAATTTTTCATCTAATTTTTTGATAAAATAGATGAAATTGTCCCTTTATTTTAGTTTTAATTTATTTTTTTATCACAGATATTTTTTAAAAATTAAATCCAAATTAAAATAAAGGTACAATTTATTCTATTTCATTTAAAAATTGAATGAAAATTTTAATTGCATTCATTTTTATGCATATTCCATATATTTAAACGGCAAAAAAGTTAGGTGGCATTTGGTTAGTGTTCCTACTTTTCTCAACCTAATCGGGGTTGGGTTGGATTGGGTTGAGTTGAGAATTTTGTTTCCTTCTGAGAACAAAATTGTGATTGGTAACGACAATTTTTTTTTGTATTAAAGAACAGAATCGCGTTTGGTAACGATATTATGAATTGATTTCATGAAATTTAGCTAAAATCTCCAAATTCAACCATACTCCCAAATCAAGAACTAACCGTAGAATTGATTTCATGAAAATTAGCTAAAAAATTCAGAACGAAATTGAAACAAAATCAAAATTGAGCAATGAAATCGAAATCGAAACCCTAAACCAAAATCAAGAACCAAACCCTAAATCAATTTGAGGAATGAAATCGAAATTGAAACCTGTTCGATTTGAGCTTTGAAATCCTGTTTGATGGGTTGGGATCGATTTGAGCAATGGCGAGGAGGAGGAACGATTGCGATCCGTTCGAAGCCGATGGCGATTTCGATCTGTTCGAAGACAATAGTGAGGACAACAAAGACGATGGCGATAAGGAGTTGGACGACGAAGACGGATGAGAACGAAGACGAGTTCGGTGAAGACGAAGGAGAACGAGTTCGGCGAAGACGGCGGAGACGATAGCGACTGGAGATGAGGAGTTGGGCGAAGATGGAGGAGAATGGCCAGGAGGAGGAACGAAGGACATTAGAAATGTCAAAAAATGACGGGTTTCCAAAATGCGTGGGATGAAGTTCGAACAGGAGGTCTCATTAACAATTCAATAAATTATGAGCTTATCCCTAAATTTGGGTTCAGTTTTTTGGGCACAAAAAAATAAAAATAAAATTGTTTCTCATTTTCTTGAGATTTTGAGAATCAATTCATATTTTTTGAGTTGAGTTGGGTTAAGTTTTGTGTTTGTCAAACGCATTCCCAAAAATCAATCCCTAATTTTTTTAAGTTGGATTGAGTTGAGTTGAGTTTGATTGGGAACATTAACCAAACTAGGGGTGTGCACGGGTCGGGTGACACTAATTTTGGATGGATCCGAGACCCGACCCGATCATCATCGGGTCTGATTTTTGGAACCCGTTATCGACCGATAACATGGAATACCCGACATTGTCGGTTGGTGCCGGAGACCGGTCGAATTTGGTCGGAATATAGAGGTTGAGAATGAGATAGGATTGAGGGATGAAAACATGAATAGAACAAACAGATTCGTAGAAACAAAACATAAACAAAATAGCCAGAGAAAGATATTAGCAACAAAACAGAAACAAATCCACAAACGAAAGAGAAACAAAAGCACACAACGGAACAGAAACAAAAATATTCATATTGAATAGAATAGAAACAAAAACACACCTCATGTCGTCAATTTCATCGTTGTAGGCTCGCAGCATTGTCAATCATTGTCCACACTCCACATGCACTGGATCTAAATGTTTTAGACAATAGGTTTTCCATGCCACTGAACTGAAGAATAATAATCGGAGAACAAGAATAAGAAGAACAATCGAGAAGGAAAAGTATCAAAGAGTGAAGAGGGAAGAAGAAATAGATGAATAAATGAACTCTCCCAATCCAATGAATGAAAGTGAATATGGAAGGAAAAACGAAGAGCCTCTGGTTTTTGGAAATGATGAAGAACGGCTGGACGAGAGTTACGAGAAAGAGAGCGAAGCGATGAAAGGAAATGAGGCTCTACTTTTCGGAAGTCGAAATGAAATGGAGGAGGAAATGAACAACAACAAACCCTAAAATTGCTATTTAAGTGGAGCAATTTGGTCGGGTTTCGGGTACAGCGGGTGGGGGGATCCTAAACTGACAACCAAACTGTAAGTAATGTAATTGGATAGGGTTTCACCCAATCCGATCATTAACACACAAAAGACTCGAAATTCTTGAGCCGGGCCAGACCGGGCACGTTTTCAGGTGGGTTGGGCCTGTCGGGTATTTTGCATAGCCCTAAACCAAACGGGGCCTTAGTTTCTCACTTTATTCAAAGTAGAAATAGGTAAAATATAACTTTTTAAAGTAGAGGCAATAAAGTGGTAATTAGACAAAGTAGAGAGGGTAAAAGATAATTAAGTTTATACCACTTACCTCCCTACTCCCCTATCATTGTCTAAAATCACAAATTCCTCTGTTATTTTTAAAATATCAATTACCCAATTTGACCAATTTTTTCTTCTAAAAAAAATATGAATGTCCTTCTCTTATTTAAAAATAAAATAATTCTTTTATTTTTATAAAAAATCACTAACCTATTTTTAAAAATATATTTTTATCCTTAATTCTTTAACCAATTATATTTACCTCCCACCGTCACCACCTCTACCCCATCCACCGCCCCCGCCCCCACCCCCACCCCCATCGGAATTCTCTTGTCCTCTTTCGTTCACTTTCTTCTTCCTCCTCCTCCTTCTCCCTCCCCCCAATCCATCGCCGCGACAACACAGTCCGTCAGCAAAACTAATCTTGGGGGTTGACGAGGTGGTGGTAGGGAGAGAAAGAGTGGAGAACAAAGAAGAAGAAGATGGGGGACAACCTTTTTCTTTATATATATTTTGTTAAAAAATAAAAAATGTTTGATTTTTTTTTTTTAAATAGCGATGTTAGTGTAAAAAGATAAAAAAAATATATATATAAAACAAAAATAAAAAAATTAAAGCGATATATTTTAATTTTTAATTGTTTACTTATTTTTAATTATGTAAAACCCTCTAAAATATGTAAACATGGACTCTCTTGATTTATATTTGTGGTATATGATTCAAGTATATGATTCTTATTGAGACAAATTTTAGGAAATAGGGGACAAGCCATATATTTCTCCCTAATAAAAGAATAAATATATATATATATATATATTTTGTCTTTCATCAATGACTAGTTATTGGCTAGAGTTTCAATTTTACTATTTCTCTTCCTCATAGTGTAATTGAAATGCAATAAGACATGCTTTTATTACATGATAGATTGCTATGGAGGGAGAGTCATATCACAAGACATGCTTCAAATGTGCCCATGGTGGTTGTCCCCTAACACATGCAACCTACGCTGCTCTTGATGGTAACCTCTATTGCAAGCACCATTTTGCCCAACTCTTCATGGAGAAAGGAAATTACCAACATGTCCTCAAGGCCGCCAATCATCGAAAAAGCACAGTCGCTCCAGTAGAACCTGAGTCAGCTAATGACGATCAAGAGATTGGGACGGATAAACCCGAATCTGATGATATGTAAAAATATCTTGAATAAATGAGTTTTTATTTTTCACGAGTTTCAAGATTTGTAATCAATATGAAGATATACCATAAAATTTTGATGGTTGAAACTTTTTATTTTGAAAAAAATTGAATATTCACTTGTTTTTTTGTAAACGTAACTTTTAGACACACAAAAGTTAACATGTGACCAGATCTAGGCTAGATCTCCTTACTACAACCGATTTCTGGTTCCTTGGCCACCATGACCAATCCAATTTGTTGCTTCCATCCATTGACGTCATCTGTATCATTGCGATGTTCATCGTCATCTTCATCCATGTTGTCTTCTCCATCCATCGCTATGTTTGTCGTCGTCCATTGATCTATTCGCCGTCTCCACTCCATTGCTTCCTCTTTCGTTTAAATTTAGGGCTAGATCTAGTTAGATATAGCCTAGATCTAGCCTAAAACACAATCGTCTTTGGTCGATTTTCAACGGTGGTTCTTGTTTTTTTTTCCCTAATTTTTTATTTTTTTTTGAATTCAATGGATCCTAGTTGTTCAATTTTGATTTCAATTGATTTATTATAGTCTTGGTTGATGATGGTTCGGTATCTTAATTCTTCTATTCAAAATCTATATTTTTGGGGTTTTATAAATTTGAGTAGATTTCTAGTTGATTTTTTAAGTGGATTTTCACTTAATTATTATGTGGATAAGTGATTTTTTACTTTTGGATGTTTGAATTTTTGTTTATGGATGTTCTATTTTTGATTGATTTATTCATGAGAATATGGTAGGGTACAGTCTTGGTTGATGATGGTTTGGTATCTGAATTCTCCTATTCATAACCTATATTTTGGGGATTTTATAATTTTTAGTAGATTTCCGCTTGATTTTATTTAGTGAATTTCTACTTAATTATTATGTAGATAAGTGAGTTTTTTCTCCGATTTGAATTTTTTTATGAATGTTTTATTTTTGAATTTTGGATTATGTATATGATGTTATATGAGTTTTTTTTTTTTTTTTTTTTTTGTAATTATTTTGTTTTTATTATATTTAGTGAAACTGTTAATAGTTAGTGGAATTATAATTTTTAGTGGAATTATAGAAACTTAGTGGAACATTTATAGATTTTTTTTGTAATTATTTATTCATAAATATGATTTTGCATTAAATAAATTTATATTTTAAAAATTTTTAGTGGAATGTTATAAAAAATAAAATTTAATATAACACATATAATGGTATTTATGGTATTTTAAAATGTATATATATTCGAATAAAAAATTAAATTCAGTGGAATTTTTATTGAAAGTTAAAATTCAGCGTAATTTACAAAATAATCAGTGGAATTGTAAAAATTATTTAACACGTGCACGAGCACACACATGCATTATAAATAATTAAATATATTACTAAAATTTGTTTAATATTTTTATTCAAAAAATAGACTTCTAAATTGTACTTTTTAAAGAAAAAAAAAACTAAATAGTCTCATTTGCTATAAAAAAAAATACTTAAACTATATATAAAAAGTATTAAGAATTATGAAAATATATGTAACACCATAAATATAAAATATATATTCAATTTAAAGTAATTTATTTTGATCAAGAGATTTAAACCTTAAGTTTTCAAGAGACATAGTTTTATGTATATATATACAGTCTTATATATGGGAATATTTATTTTATTATTAATTTGTATAATTAAAATTACCAAAATACCCTACAAATTTTTTGAAAAACAAAATCAACTTATCATTTAAAGCATTTTTTTTTTCCAAATTTTGTATACTCTTATACAAGAGAATAATCAACTTTTTGGTCATTTACATAAGTAAAATTACCAAATAGATTTTCAAAATTTTAGAACAAAATCAACTTGTCCTTAACGCATAATTTGTTTAAATTTTTAAAGAAAAATCATTTAATCTCTATATCTATACCTTTATATAAGGGAAATTTTAGTTTATTATTCTTTTGTACGAGTAAAATTACCGAAGTACTCAAAATTTTAAAACAAAATCAACATTTCCTTTAAGACACTTCTTCAAATTTTGAGAGAAAAATCACTTAATATATCTATACATTGTAAATAATTAAATATATGCATAAGTTATCTTTTTGTTTAATATTTTTGTAAGAAAATATACTTCTAAATTTTACCTTTTGAAAAGAAAATAAAAAAAATAGATATTGGATGTAAAAAAATACTTCAACTATACGTAGAAAAGTAAAAAGTAAAAAATATAAAGAATTATTAAAAATATTTAACATCATAAACATAAAATACATGTATTCAATTTAAAGTATTTTTTTTTTTTTTTCGTTAGATTTAGATTTTGAATTTTTAATTGAAATAATTTTAATAAAAAAAATTTATAGATATTTTATTATAAAAAAAAAAAGTTTTAAAAATATTATATATTCAAAATACATTACATACATGTCATCTTTTGTCATAAAATACATAGATAAATTTGTGTTTAAATTATCGTCGTGATATATATATATAAATATTCAAATCTTTTTTGTTGTTAATTTAGTATTAAAACACCTAATAAAATGATTCGGATATATTTACAAACTCTTTATACTTATTACCATTTGGAGATCTCATTTTATTTTTTAAAATAAGTAGTTATACGAGAATTGAAATATTGTAACATACTAAAATTTAAACAATTTACATTCCGTGATTTGTATGTATATATAGAGAATTTATCTTTTTAATTTTTATAAAATATATTGAAACATGAAATGATAGGTACCGCGAACTCTCCACCTAGTAGATCGTGGTAAGTACTCCTCACCTAAAATGAATTGCAGACAGTTCTCATGCGCCTCTGAGGCGAGATTAAAACAATATGGCCCCGTTTGGTAACCCATTCCTTCCCAGAATTTTCCATTCCATTCCTAAATTTTTGGAAATTTTGTTTGAAAATAGCGTTTGTTAATTTTTGTTTTCGTTTCCATTCCATTCCCATTTGAGAATTGTGCCCATTTTTTTCCTTAAGAAATGAGAAATTAAAAAAAGTTGTTTCTCATAATTCCCATTCCATTCCCAGAACCATTGGGTATTGTTCATACGCCGGCCAACCACCACCAGCTGCCGCCCGGTAGCCGGCCACCGTCCCCCCGCCGGCGACCTTCGGCTACCGTCACCGGCCACCTCTAGGAACCTCCGGCGGCCGTCGCCGGCCATCTCCGGGAAACTCCAGCGGCAGTCGCCAGTTACCTCCGGCGACCGTCGCCGCCGCCACCGCCAAAAAAAAAACTCACAAAAATAAAATAAAATTAGTTTTAGAAGAAAATCGTTATCAAACGCAATTCTATTCTCAAAATAAAAAAATAAAAAAAAATTATCGTTACCAAACGCGATTCTATTTTCAAGAAGAAAATAAAATTCTAATTTTATTCCATCTCATTTCTATCCCACTCAAATGAAACAGAAACGATTACCAAACGCTGCCATAATTATCTGGTACTTTCCTTTGGGCCCTTCACCTGAGTCCAAACAGGTGGAGTAATGCATATTATTCACGTGATTTTAGGTGCGAGTGGTCATAACTTTTTCCAACGGAATATATGAATATCCGTTGGCATATAAACTGACTATGTTACACGGAAAGAGAAAAAAAAATCAACTAATATGTCATTTTCTCATCCTTTCTCTTCTATTTTCTCACTTCCCAAACAGGAATATATATTTTTAACTAGAGGCCAAAAGAAATGTCTTTTTTGGTTTGCAATGTGAAATTTATATTTCCTTCCACTTGAAACAATATACTATTTTAAAATTGTTTTAAAAAATCTATTTTTAATTTTTTTTGTAAGTTTGAAATTGTCAAAACAAAAAATATGGAAGGATTTCATTTAATTTTTTTATCATTTCTAATCCATATCTAATACAATAACACACTACATATATATACAATGCAAGAACAAACTGTTGATTATTTCTCATAATCATAATAAAACGAATTTAAACAATAAACTAAAACAAACATGATTACTAAGACAAAATAATGAAGAATGGTAATCGAAAGCGTACATGTTTGGGCCATCGTAAGAGATTGAATCTGTCATAACGGATTACTAACTAGGTCTTCCTCCCTATAATCTAGATTTCGTGATGACGGCTTTCAATGGGAAGAAACCCTTAATTTAGACTAAAGAGGGGACTTAGTTATATATATACTAGGGTTTCTCGTTGGGTCCTCCTATAACGGGTTTTAACGAAACCCTAAACCTACACTTGTCACTTAACTGGGCTTCTACATAAAAAACGCCACAGTCCAAATCAAAATATGATCACTAATTATTTGGGTTGCTTAAATAATAGACTATCCATTAACCCATTTTTATAAAATAATTAATTCAATTAATGTTAACCCATAAAATATTCCAATATTCTCCTACTTGGGCTATATTAATTGAATAAATTTAATTTTAAAAATAAGACTCTCGGTTTAATAACAGAAAATTTTATTTTTAGAGTGGCCACACCTTTTATTTAAAGAAATAATAGTCTATAAATAACATCTTTATAAATTTATCCAGTTCAACATGATCTTAATATTAGATTATGATAAAAAATTTATCGGTCCTCATTACAATTTCTTAACAAAATAAAATTATAATTGTAGTTTCTCAACAAAATAAAACTGTTATAATTTCTCAATAAAATGAAATTGCTAATTGCAGTTTCTCTATAAAATGAAATTGTTGCAATTTCTCAACAATATGAAATTGTTTGACTTTAACAAGTCATCTGTTACTAATAATACATCATGAGATATCAAAATAGTGATTAGTGACAGCCAAAAGTATACAACTGTAATTCTTAAGGCACAATATTTTAAGATACCACATTGTATAATCAATTCAAATGATATGTGACAATATAATACGCAATAATGAGGATCATTAAATAGATTTCAATTTTGCAAAACGCATAACAATAGTGGTCACAATGTAATCATTGAAATAAAGGGAAATACAAAAGTTTCCACTAAACCAGAGAATCAAAAGACTCAATGACACTCATATTCACAACATGTTCCTTGAACTCTATGGGTCTTAAACCTTAATTTAGTATAATCAATTTAAATAATATAATACGCAACAATACAATTTACAATAATGATGATCATCAAATAGAATTTAATTTTGCAAAACGCATAATAATAGTGGTCACAACGTATCATAAAATTAAAGAAAAATACAAGAAAACTCCCACTAAATCGGAGAATCAAAATACTCAAGTAAGTATAAGCGACACAATATAAAAATTAATTGCATCATCATAAAATCTCTTTTGAGCAGAGTCTACAATAAACAATTATTCTTTAAGTATAAAGATCAACAAAATAATAAAAATTTTATAGCAATAGTGATCAATACTTATACGACACAATCATCAAAATAAAGAAGATTATAAAGATTCTCATTAAATCAAAGAATCAATTTAGAATTTCATTGTGGCGTTATTGTTGTTCACAAAAAAAAAAAAAAAAAAATTCACAAAAAATTACAATTAAATTAATTATGGGTAATGGGACAAAATGTCAATTAAATATAGATAATACAATATAAGAATCAATTGTATTATCATAAACTCCCATTTGGGCACAATTATTCTTTAATCACGAAGATCAACAAAATAAAAAAAATTTACAGATTTAAAAATCCATTACATTTGAGTAAATTGACTTTCAAATCCATATATTTCCTTCAAAATATAATGAAATAAATAATCTTTTAAAATTCATTCCCTTTGGTAAACAAATTTATCAAATAATTTATTTCACATATTATCCTCATGCAATTAAATTAATTTGCATAATAACCCCCTTTGGGTAGGTGAATGCACAAATTTATCTGAAATTTTTCCATCAACAAAATATGAACTCAAAAACTTGCAAACTATATTGGTTAAATCACTTTGATAAAATAACCTCAACAATTCACAAGCAAACGTTCTAAATTGGGAAAAATTAAATTATATTGCCCTATAATTAAATTAATCTACACAATAACCCTCTTCGGGCAGGTGAATGCACAAATTAATCTAAAAAAAAATTCATCAACAAAATAAGAACTTGAAAACTTGCAAATTATGTTGGTTAAATTATTTTAGTAAAATAATTTCAACAATTCACAAGCAAACGCTCTAAATTGAAAAAAATTAATTTATATTGTCCAACAATTAAATTAATTTGTACAATAACCTCTTTTGGGCAGGTGAATACACAAATTAATTTAAGCATTTTTCCATTAGAAGAATAGGAATTTGAAAACTTGCAAATTATGTTGTTTAAATCACTTTGGTAAAATAACCTCAACAATTCATAAACAACTATTTCAAAATGAAAAAAATTAAATAATATTATCCAAAAATTAAATTAATTTACACAATAATCCCTTTTGGGCAGGTGAATGCACAAATTAATTTTAAAAAAAAATTAAATTACTTTGGTAAAATAACCTCAACAATTCACAAGCAACCATTCCAAAATGAAAAAATTAAACAATATTGCCCAACAATTAACAATGCATATTAGCGACATATATGCATATGATCAAAATAAGATGAAGTACGTTACAAAATATACTTTCAGTGATCAACGAGCAATTATAGTTGTAAGAATTTGAACAATAATTTTACTACATTTTGAAACTAATTATTAAATTAGTCTCTATATAGAATAAATAAAATTAAGAGCTTGAAAATTGTAAAACTATAATTAATCATAATTAGTGTTTTTATGAGCTCCTTCATAGGAACCTTAAGGCCAAAAGTTGTAACTAAAAAATAAATCTGTTGGCTGAGATATTACATAGGCCCAAAGACAAAATCAATATCTATATAATGAGCCCAAACCTGAATCCCTACCAAGATATTTTAGTCACAGTGATAATATTTTCGATTCAAGGCTTTCTTATATGTTCATGAATAATTTATCCATATTAGTAATTCCATCAGACTTGTTAATTAATAAATAATTAATGGCCCAACAGGCCCATCAAAGTATATGTATGACCCATTAAACATTTTAAGACCCGAGCAATATACGAAGAAATTCATACAAAATTGCACAAAAAATAATTCAATACTTTTTTTTTCCATTCCAAAACGCAACTATATTGACCAAAACATAACCCAAATTCGAAAAATGAAAGATCTCATTTTCGTAATAACCAAATTAATTATTAACATCATACTTAAACTACTAAAATTCTGAATACATATCATACACCTGATTATCTACGACTATTTTTCAACAGTACTCTATTTAATTTAGCTTCCATCAGGTTACCAAAACAAAACAATGACATAATTCTTTCAATCATGTCACTCATCATGTAGATATTTCACAAAGACAACAAATAGAAAGATAAAGAGTTGATCCACTCGAGAATTCTTAACCATCAAATACATGAATAAAACAACTATATGGACAATAATCAAAACAATCAAATTTACATAACCTCTAAACTTCAGAGGTTAATTGTGTAATTAACCATTCTTACTAGTTTCAGTTCATTGCACTTCAGAAAAGAACATATAAAATTAATAAGATATCTTATACATTTAAATTGAAACTACTTGGAATAAATGAGATTCTAGTTAAAATTTCGGGGTACTTAGTGTCAAAATCCCTAACCCTAATTTCAACCCCCCCTGTCTTACCACCTGAACATCGCCACCACCTCGTTGCTGCCCTTCGACTCTATCAAATAAACATTGACGTTCTTATCAGGGGCCATGTGGACTTTTGACAAACTACTAAGAACGGATATCGAGTGAAAACTCAACATCGACGTGAAATTCAAACATGTCCAACATCAAACAAGAGTCTTAAAGTAGAAACCCAACGGGTCCAACTCAGTCTCAAAGAAAACCTTAACTCAGGATTAAGTAACACAAGTGGTGTGGGATTCAATAAAGAATAATATCCCCAAAATAAAATAAACACATCATTTATAACTCATTCTGTGAGCAATATGCAACTACCCAATCATCTAATCCGAACTAGGGCCACATCTTCATGAACAATTGAAAAGTACTTAGAATATGAAGAAGATTTTGGGATAAATCTTCATAAGCCAAGATAATAAAACTCAAAGCATGAGTTGACTTCTTTGAGCCCTCATATTTGCTCTTTAAAATAACAGAGACAAACCCTCTTTTTACATGAATAATAATTTATCATAGTCTATTAATCATATAACCAATCCAAGAAAGGATATATGCATTATCCTTATAATACTTACTCTATCAATTTATAATTGATAAAAACTACTCAAGTAGCATAGAGTTTATTGTATATAAATAGTAATAAAGTAAGAAGGTGTATGGAAAAAAAGAGAGTACAATTTAGACTATCTAACTATTGACATATTTTTAAGTGGTCCCTCTAAGTTTAAACGTTTCATTTCAAACTTTCTACGTATCATAACGTTTCAAATTGGTTCTTCCGTTAGAAAATCAGTTAAAACTAACGGAATTTAGGGGCAAAATAGTCTTTTCACGTTTTTTATTTTATTTTTTAATCATTTTTAATTAATTAATTAATTTTTTTTTTTTTTATCTCTCTCCCTCTCTTCCTCTCCTTCCCCTCTCTCCCTCCCACCCCACCCCCTGCAACAAGGGGTAATAGGGGGTACAACCACCCCTTGTTGCAAAGGGTGGAATCACCCTTGCAATAGGGGGTAAACTCACCCCCTGCAACAGGGGGTGGTTGCACCCCCTACTACCCCTTGTTGTAGGGGGTGGAGTGGGAGGGAGAGAGGGGAAGAGGAAGAAGAAGGAGAGGGAGGTGGTGAGACAGAGAGAAAAAAAAGAAGGGGAGGAAAAAAATAAATTAAAAATGATTAATTTTTTTAAAAAAACGTGAAAAGACCATTTTACCCCTGAGATTCTGTTAGTTTTAACAGAATCTCTAACAGATGGACCATTTTGAAACGTTATGATACGTAGAGGGTTTAAAATCAAACGTTTAAATTTAGAGGGACCACTTAGAAATATGTCAATAGTTAGAGGGTCTAAATTGTACTTTTTTCCCAAAAAAATGTCCAATTTTCTTTATAATTTCATTATTAGAAATCAATTCAATTATCTAAAATGAGGCAGCAATTAAAATAAAGTGGAATTTATCCACTTTCTACTAGAGGATCAACACTAATCAATAGTCAATAGGTATATGCTCATAATTTACGGCAACAAAATAACTTCCTCAAATATATCAATATGTTGACTTATTATTGTCTAATTTTTAGCAGTCAGTCACATTTTATATTTCTCCATTTAACTTTTAGATTTGTAGTAAGAGATTATGGTGGTAGAATGTAATTGTATCATATATTCTACTATCACAATCTCTAAATGTAATGAGTATTAAATGGAACAACTCAAAATGTAACTAAATAAAATTATAGAGTAAGTCAAAAGAATCGCAATGTTACAATGTACTTAAATTATGATACCATAATTTTTCTTAGTATAAATTTGAAAATTAAATGCGACAATCATAAATTATAACTGATCATTAAAAATAATTTAATTATGACTGCTAAAATAATCCACCACAAAAATTTGATATACTCCAAGTGATATCAAGAAATCATGATTAGAAAAGTTAGACAATTCACGATTAATCGCAAAATAGAACTCCAATTCAATAGCAGGATTGTTTACTATCTCACTTTTATTTCATATTAACTAAAAGGGAAAACGCTAAATGATATATAGAAAAACCAAGAATAACAGATCTGAACAGTTGAAAAATAATAAGATATTCCAAGAAAAGTTTAGTGATGAATTAAACCACCATAAACAAGCTAAAATCACAAAAATGATATCAAAATCCAAATCAGTTGCAATAGATCTACACAGAATAATTTGTCAAACATGTTTTTATTTCTGGAATACTTCAAAACGGAAACATATTTCAAATTCCATCTTATCCCAGATTATTGGAAGTTCTCATATCATACTCTATTCAACCCAAAATCTAAATAATTGGAACAACTGAAACTATTAAACTGGTTTTTCGTGATTTAAAACTAATTAGGAGAGTACACATCAATAAATCTTAATTTAGGGACAGTGAGTATTGTAATGCTGTTCCAAATTATCCAATATAATTTCTGTAAAATTTTCAAAAGAAAATTATGCCTAAAAATAATTGTAAGCTAATTAAATCACATAATAAATAATAATTAACTAAAAAATATTTTTAATTCTCCAAAAATAAAATAAATTTTACATAAAATTAGAGGACATAAAAACAAGTGCACAGGAAAAAAGGGACCCAAAACGGGTCCCGAAAAAGGGTTCACACGCCCTCACTCTCCTATACCGCGAGTGGGGATTATGAAATGTAGCTGGAGGTTGTCTTCAACCTCCCGCCGGGTCTGAACTGGGTCAACTCAACCCGATTTTGACCTGGTTGTGCAAAAACCCTAAAAATGCGCCGTTTTTTCTAATTTTTTTTATGGATTTATGTAGATTTATGTGTTTCTAACATTCCTATAATAATTAATTGAAGGAAAAGTAATAAAATCATCCCCAAACATGAAGAACAATTTGCAGTTTTTAGATTTTCTCTTTCCTCCATGGCCAAAACCTAAAACGCGATATTAGCCCTTATTTCTACCGAATTTTATATGGTTTTGCACCTTATATTAATTTAAAAAAAAATCTACAACATTTAATTAAACCAAAAAATCATCAATTTTCATCAATTTTAAAAAAAGTCTCAATTTTCTAGGGTTCTTGGCCGAAATTTCGAAGTTGAAATATTCATAAATTATCCAACCAAATAGCATGTATAATATATCAAATTAAAACTTGAATCAATATGAATAAAATTCCTAAGGTTTTACAGTCAATAGAAGCAAAAAATACATGAAATCACAACCCCAAATTTCGATTTTGGAAGTTTTCTAGGGTTCGTAGCCGAAACTTCAACATTGAAATTCTATCTGATTATACAACCAAATTGCACGTATAATATATCAAATTAAAGCTTAAATCAATATGAACAAAAGTCCTAATGTTTCACAGCTAATCGAAACGAAAAGTCACATGAAATCGTGCTCGCAAGTTTCTGTTTTGTTTAAGAACAGAAAATAAAATTAAAGTTTTTAAAAATAATTGTCGATCCTAAATCATGTACGTATGCTCCGATACCACATGTTGATTATTTCTCATAATCACAATAAAACAAAATTAAACAATAAACTAAAGCATACATGATAATTAGGACACAACAATGAAGAACGGTAATCGAAAGCGTACCTGTTTGGGCCATCGTAGGAGATTGAATCTGTCGTAACGGATTAATAACTAGGTCTTCCTCCCTATGATCTAGATTTCGTGGTGGCGACTCTCAATGGGAAGAAATCCTTAATCTAGATTAGGGAGGAGACCTAGTTATATATATTAGGGTTTCTCGTTGGGCCCTCCCATAACGGATTTCAACGAAACCCTAAACCTACACTTACCATTTAACTGGGTTTCTATATAAAAAATGTCACAACTCAAATCAAAATATGATCACTAATTATTTGGGTTGCTTAAATAATGGACTATCCATTAACCCATTTTTTGTAAAATAATTAATTCAATTAATATTAGCTCATAAAATATTCCAACACAAATAAGACGTGAATTAACATTTAATGAGCTTTTCGGTGTATTTAAGATCAGATCTAGAGCATGGAAAGTGAACAAGATCTTTGACATGAGCTGTAATTATACAACTCACGCCAACACTTTCCCTCAAGTTGATGCATGTATATCTCGGATGCCCAACTTGCCAAGTGAGTTGTAGAAGTTTTGGCTACATACAACTTTTGTAAGAATGTCTGCCAACTAGTCTTAGGATTTAACAAACGGGAATCGAATTATCTTGTCCTCAAGATTTTGATTGATGAAGTGTCGGTCTACTTCTACGTGTTTGGTCTGATCATGCTTGACTAGATTATGAGAAATGTTAATTGTAGCCTTATTATCACAGAATAGATCCATCTCACAGCCAAGAATGAAACCAATCTCAATTAATAGTCTCCGAAGTCAGAGAAGTTTACAAAGGCCCTTAGCTATCCCACGAAACTTGGCTTCAGCTTTTGATAATACTACCACCTTTTGCTTCTTACTTCTCCATATAACTAGGTTCCCTCCAACAAATATAAAATAGTCTATGATGGATTTTCTATCGGCAATATTTCTTACCCAGTCAGCATCTGTGTAACCTTCCACCCGTAAGTGATTGTTTCTTGTAAATATAAGTCCCTTTTCTGGGAGAGAATTTTAAGTATCGGAGAATCCAAATCATCATATTCATATGATCTTCACTTGGATAGTGCATGAATTGGCTTACTACACCCACTGCATAGGCAATGTCAGGCCGTGTATGAGAGAGATAAATATGTTTTTCAACTAATCTTTGGTATCTTTCTTTGTCTGTTGGCACTTGATCTGGGTATTTTTCAAACTTATGATTTTAGATTATTAATGTATCTGCAGACTTACAATCTAGTAATCCAACTTTTGATAATAAATCTAGGATATATTTTCATTAGGAAAGGAATATGCCTTGCTTTGACCAAGCAACTTCAATTCCCAGAAAATATTTGAGTCTTTCTAGATTTTTCATCTCAAATTCTGTGGCCAGTTGCTCTTGAAGTCTTGCTATTTCCTTTGGGTCGTCTCCTATAATGATCATATCATCTACATAGACTATCAAAACTGTTATCTTACCCCCGTGGTGTTTTAAGAATAGCGTATGGTCTGAATTGATTTATTGAAAGCCATATTTTCTCATTGTTGAGTTTAAGCGCCCAAACCACGCTCTAAGAGATTGTTTTAAGCCATATAAAGTTCGTTGTAATTTGCACACAATCTTCGCTTTAGAGTTTGCAGTATATCTTGGAGGGACATCCATGTAGATTTCTTCTTCAATATCTCCATGGAGAAAGGCATTTTTAACGTCAAATTAGTGCAATGGCTAGTCAAGATTCGTTGCAACAGATAATAGAACCCTGACAGTACTCAACTTGGTTGTAGGTGAGAACGTTTCTTGATAATCTACGCAATAGGTTTGCATATAGCCCTTTGCCACCAGTCTTGCTTTGTACCTTTCAACTGATTCATCGAATTTGTACTAGATGGAGAATACCCACTCACACTACACTGTTTTTTTACCTTCTGGTAGGGGAACAAGAGTCCATGTCTCATTTTTCAGCAATACCTCTATTTCTTCCTTTATAGCTTGGATCCACCTAGGGTCTTTCAAAGCCTCTTCAACATTTGTGGGAATACGATGTGAGAAGAGTTTATCCACAAAGTTCTTGAGGGGTTCGGACACCTTCTTTGTAGAAACATAATTGGCAATTGGATATCTCGATCTTGGGTTCTCCAGTTTCGGAGAATATCTGTTTAGTGGTTTACCCCGATTGTGCCTGAAAGGTAATTCATAGCCAACATGAGTATCCACGTTATTAGAAATGTGAGGTGTGGTAGGGGAGATTTCCTTAATGATATTATCAGGAAATGGGACATTGGATACTGGAAAGTGGGGAGGTACTGCTGCTTCAGTATCTAGAGACGTTGGCTCTGGAGCTTCAATTTCTAGAGATGTTGGGTCTAGATTAGGTCCCTCCATGGTCGACTGAGGAGCATTCAGTGTCGTATTAGTGTCTTTAAACCAATCATATGTCAACCAATTTATCTATTCTTCACATGTCTCCCTCTGAAGAGAAGAATTGGATGCGGTAGGAGAATAGAAAGTATTGGATTCAAGGAACGTGACATTTATAGTCACATAGGTGTATCGAGCAGTTGGGTCGTAGCATCGGTACCCTTTTTAGTGTACAGCGTATCCCAAAAAGAGACAATGAATGGCACAGAGATCAAGCTTCATGCATTGGTTCTTGTGGAGGTGAACAAACACAACACAACCAAAGACACATGGCGGAAGCATTAGTACTGCGGGTGATGACACATAGGTTGACAAGACCTGTAACGAAGTCTTAAACCCAATAACTTTTGAGGACATGCGATTAATGAGATGAACGGTCGTGGTAACAACATTAACCCAGTGGTAGCTAGGTACATGAGCTCTAAGTTAACAAAGCTCAAGTAGTTTTGAGGATGTGACGATTCTTGCGCTCTACAACACCATTTTGCTACGGAGTTTGGGGGCATGATATATCATGAATTAGTCCATGATGTTGGAAACAATCACGGAACTCTTGGTTCACATACTCTCTACCATTATTGGATCAAAGAGTTCAAATCTTAGTAGAGAACTGAGTCTAAATCATTGTATGAAAGAATTGAAACACATGAAAAACCTCATTTTTATATTTCAATAGATAAAGCTAAGTCTTCAAGTACAATCATCAATGAATGTCACAAACCAGCGGATAATAGACATAGTAGATTTTGGGGAAGAATCCCATACGTCAAAGTGAATCAGAGTAAAAAGAACATCGCTCTTAGTCATATTCAACGGATAAGTGACTCGGTGACTTTTAGCTAAAATACAAGTCTCACATTTAAAATCTAAAGTTGATAAACCTGAAAATAAATTAGGAAACACATGTCGTAGATAGCCAAACGACGGAAGGCCTAACCGATGGTGCCAAAGCAAAATCTGTTCCACTTTGGGGTCATTTGGGCGGTGCATGTGGTGTGCTCGGCCGACACTGAAATCTTCAATATAATAAAGTCCCCCCTTTTAGTACTACGCCCAATGATCTTCTTGGTGAAAATATCTTGAATAAGACAAAACTCAGGATAAATAAGTACAACACAATTAAGGTCTTTAGTAACTTGACTCACGGATAATAACTTGTAAGAAAGAGACGGCGTAAGTAAAGTATTAAATAATGATAGGGTTGGTGACAACATCACAGTCCCAACCCCTGTTACCAAAGAGATGCCTCCATTAGCATTGACAATGGTAATTCTCTATAGAGGGGAGTGTTGAAAAAAATTATTTGCATCAAACGTCATATGGTCCGATGCTCTTGAATTAAGTATCCAAGCATTGCATGAAGACTTGTCAACAATGGTGGATCTACCATGGTTGGGTTGTGCTCGATTTTGTTAACCTAATTAGATTGATTCCAAACCATCATGACTTTAGGTTCAAATACTCCATTGGATGAAGAATTTTTTTTACTCATTTTTATTTTAATTTTTTTTTTATAAATAAAATAAAAAATAAAATTGAAATGGTAAAAAATTTAAAAAAAAAAGGTAAACAATATTAGAAAATGGTAAACAAGTAAAAGGTTGAAATATTAAAAGCAAAACCAAGGCAATTATGTGGGAGAACCTTTCGGTGATTGATGTTGTTTAAAAATACATTGGCCCACCAAGGGTGATTAGTAAATCCACTAACCATAAAAAAACAACTCCCTTAAGAGTTAAGACTCCAATAGTGATTTCATCAAGTTACTCCCAACTCCCTTAGTCGAGCAGGCATAGCAAGATCTCAATTATGGGAAGCCCTCATAGTAGTCGGTGAATCAGAGGTCGTCGGTGACTCGGTGCCCATCAGGAAACCTAACTCGAATACTGCTCCAGCTATGCAGAAGAACCCGTAGCAGAAGAGGAGATCGGGGGACAATGACGACGACTCGGAGGTAGAGATGCTTAGTATGTCCTTTGGCGATGAAGATTTATCCAAGGATCGTGGGTTCGGGTCGAGAAATCTGGCGATCTGAATCGGCGGATCTTGGTGGCAGCTGAACTGAGGTGGTGGTTCTACGCTGATTAAACTCTTGAGCGAGAGAAATCCACGCCAACGATTTCGTGTCGGATTTAGGTATCAGGGTTTTTGAGCTTGGATTTTGGGTTTCTGATTCTTGGGGCCATGAGATCTAAGAAAGAAAAAAAGATTTTTTTTTTTTTTAGATTGAATCAATCAACTTGGCTCTGATATCATGTCAAAACAAAAAATATGGAAGGATTTCATGTCACAACCCGTCCCGGACACCCGTCATCCCGAGGCTGTCGTGACTACAACATGACATTACCAATATCCAAACAACCAAATGACAGACAATATATACCCACCATATAATACAAACATTTAAATGGGGGACACACCCATCCCAACTTAATCCTAACAAACAATATTCATTCATGAACCTTTTATAGGTTCGTCTTTGACAGCTTCTCTCAAACACCTATATGACTCTATTACGTAGCTCTACCTAGTGCCAGTAGGGGACCGACTCCTAGCCGTTGTACCTGCGAGTGTACTGCCTTCTTAGTAAAATATTTTTATAATAATAATAGTTTATTTTACATCATCTAAATGGATCAAGCTTAAATATGTAAACATTACGTAGCTCGCAAAGGTTTGCATAATATTAGCAGTGAGAATAAAGCACTACCTATAAGTTCCATGCAAAAATCATTTAGTATAAGAATCATGTCATTCACCATATAAATAATAAATCACTCAGTAGAAGCAAATTATCACATCTCAAAACATCTTCTCAAACACACACACACACGCTGGCCAGCCCTAGTGATCGTTTTAACCTCACGATCGGGAGTTGCAACGGTACCGTAACATTCATAGGAATGCCTTTCTACGAAATATCCACACCCTTTTTTGGGGAGAAACATAATCCACACCCCTTACGGGGAGAAATATAATCCACACCCCTTACGGGGAGAACAACCATGGCATCGTCAAAATCAAATACAGCCTCATCGAAACACAACTCAATAAATATCATCTACTCAACATTGTCAAATCACCACACCTACCACTTTTCTTCAAAACCGCTTTTAAATTCAAAAATCATATTTCGCACTTTCTTTTAAAGAAAACGTCCGATTTTATCAAAACCATTTTTCCATCCTTTATTTTTAGAAAACCAGGCATTTTTAGAAAAATAGATGTTTCTTATTCTCTTTTATAAAATACCGTCTAATTTCACCAAATCCAGCGAAAATTCATTTCCAACTTCTTTTTGAAATCTATTGAAGTCCAGTTTGCCAATTCATTCAAATCCTGCTTGATCCATATCGTTTATAAATTCATACAGTTTAGGTAATCATAAATTTCATCTCATATATATATATATATATATAATAGTTTGGTAAGAAGACAGTACACTCACCTCATAAATCGCTCTCCAAAACCTTCACTGACCATACTCTATCGGGACACCGGTGCCTGCGAGCCTAATAGTAACAGAGCCTAAATTAATATCTTATCTAAAACATCTGAATCATGCAATGCCGGCCTTATATTCCAAATTGTTACTATTTTATGTACCACGTAATTAAAATTAATTAATTGTTAGGAAATTGTTACGATTTTTGGGATTTGTAACGCTAAATAAAATTTAATTTAACGAGAATTATTAATCGATTGAAATTTTACCTGTTTCCGAATCGTTTGGAGACCACGAGAGGGATTTTTAATTTTCAGTGGGGTGGTTCGTGTAATTCCCTTTCCTTTTTTTTTTTTTTCCTCCTTTTTTTTTTTTTTTTTTTCCTTTTCTCTTCTCTGTTTCGTCTTCTGCTTCAGTTCTGGTTTGCACCAGCCACCGATCATCCTACTCCAATCATGAGCACACCATCACCGATTACACACACCCCAAACGCCGAACACACGTACTCCCCTCCCACAGTCACCGTCGACTGAACAAACTCCCCGCCGGACGACGACGTCACCGACGACTTCCTCTCTCTCACTTCGTTTTCTGTTTTCTGCTTTGGGACTCACCGATGACCGACCTTGCTCCGATCACGCCACACATCCACAAAGACGGAACACCCGTGACATCGACTGGAACACCTACCCGAAACCGATACCCACCTTCTCTCTCTCTCTAACACTCCGGCCGGCAGCACCCATCCTCACACCGGAGGGACACCCCCACGCCGTCGATGATCACACATCCAGACCAGACGGTGCCACCACACACCCTCACTCAGTCGCTGAACAACCAGAACACACCCACTGCCGGCAGCCCACGCACTCGACGACGAACCGAACACACACACGCCGGCGAACGGCGACGATCAAGCACATACTTCCGGTGGATAGAACACACACCCACACACTCACAGTAAATCGACGACAATGGCCTATTACTCCCTCACCTAAGATCGACGACAACTCACACATCCACCGACATACACTGCCGATCTTCCTTTCTCTCTCCATTTCCTGATTTCCGTTTTAAATTTCAGATTTTTGGAGATGTTTTGATCATTACACGTATGTATTGCATGCGTTTAGTGGGTTCACTTCCTCCGAGCTTGCCACGTCACTGCTCTCCCTACTTTTTGCCGGCAGCTGCTTCGTCGGATCAGCATATATATATATATATATATATATATATATATATATATATATATATATATAAAATAAACTTTTTAATTAATTACTCTTTCTTCCCCCAACTTCCTTTAAATCTTAATTTTAATCAATTGAAATTTTTAAAAGTTTCTAAAATTTACAATTTCACCCCTTTAAGTTTCAATTAAAAGTTATATGTCAATTTACCCCCTCAAATTTTGGATTTAATGTTTCTAAATTTGCGAATTGACCCCTAGATTTTGAATTTGAATTTTTATTGACCCAATTTCACCCTAATTTTTTTTTTTTTTTTTTTTTTCAGTTACACTAAAATGTAACTAAAATGACGTACTTGCTATAATTGAGGTCTTACATTTCATTTCATTTCTTTGTCATTTCTAATCCATATCTGATACAATAACACACTACATATATATACAATACAAGAACAAACAAGGCGTGAAACGACATTTAATGAGCTTTTCGGTGCATTTAAGATCAGACCTGGAGTATAGCAAGTGAATAGGATCTTTGACATGAGTTGTAATCATACAACTCACGCCAACAGAAACAATATTCAAAATCATTCGGTTCGATTTTGATTTGGTTTTCGGTTTATGGGTAACAAACCATTCTAATTAAAAAAATAAACCATGTCAATTCATTAAGATGTTTTACAAAAATAAACCATAGCAATTAAAAAAAATACTTCCACACAAAACAAACACAAAAAAAATAAAATAAAAAAATAACAATTAAAAAAATACACAAACAAGACAATAACAAATAATTTTTCAGTTTTGTTTAGGTAATAGGTATATTGCGGAAATATATATAAACATAATTGACTCGATTCAGTTCGGCTCGAATCAAATAAAAAATTCAAAAATGAAACAAATCGTTTTCTATTTTAATCGAACCAAATTGTTTGATCTTTTTCATGTCTAACATCGCACAATTCAGTTAAGTTTTTCTTGATCTTTCGGTCTTTTCTTACAACCATACTGTAAGATTCCCCTCCATGGAACCTCAGAATATACATGGCCCAACAGTGGATCGAAGTTTTTGATGAGCAGGTCAACCCATTATGTTGCAATTGGCTAGCCCCGAAGATTTTATGAAAAAAGTTTGGTCTAAGGTCATGGGCCCAACATGAGAGTAGCCTGAAATGCGTTGGTTGCAGAACAGGTCTAGGATGTATTGTCCGCAATAATAAACATTGATTAGTTAAGCCTACATGTTTATGTGGGCTTAGTACGAGGTTTGCTGTGCAATCGTTGCCAGAACAATATTACTCTTGAAGTGAGGAAGGATGATAAATACTTTTGATAAGTTTAGTTAGAGTTGTTTGCTATCAAATTTATCCATAACAGAACATATTAATTTATTCTTACGCCGAAGGTGTTTGACTAAAACAACACTGGTGTCACCTTAATTGTTGCAGACATTATCTTTGTACTAGTTTGCTTTCAGAGTTACGCAAAGTGTCTACATAAGAAATTATTAATAATTTAAATTTAAATTTTTAAATAAAAAATGTTAAAGTAAAAGGATGATATGAAAACAACGAGAAGGCTTAACAATTATGTTAGTCTCTCCTACTATTTATAATAAGAATTAGGAAATAATACAAGAAACCCTAAATAATATAGAAAGACATAAACATCCTTTAACATTCCCCCTCAAGCTGGAACACATATATTGTATGCTCCTAACTTGTTACAAATGTATTTTATCATTGATCCCCCCAATGGTTTAGTAAATATATCAGCTAACTGATCAACTGAATTTACATATTTAGTGTCAATTTGCTTCTGCAATAATTTTTCTCGAATGAAGTGACAATCAACTTCAATATGTTTTGTTCTCTCATGGAAGACTGAGTTGGAAGTAATGTGAAGTGCTGCTTGATTATCACATACCAGATCTATCGGTGGAGAGTGTTCAAACCCTAGTTATTCCAACAAGTGTTTCAACCAAGTTAACTCACAAGTGGTATGGGCCATTGCCCTATATTCCGATTCTGCACTTGACCGCGCTACCACAGTTTATTTTTTACTCTTCCAAGAGATAAGGTTACCACCAACAAACACACAATATCCAGTAGTAGACTTTTTATTCGAGGGCGATACGGCCCAATCTGCATTTGTGTAGCCTTTTATTTGAGTATGACCGAAGTTTTGATATAACAGACCACAACCAAGAGCACGTTTCAAATATCGGAGAATACGGATCATTGCATCCCAGTGACAAGTCATTGGACGATCAAAGAACTGATTGATAACACTAACAACAAATTAAATATCTGGTCTGGTAACTGTAAGGTAGTTCAACTTCCCAACTAACCGTCTATATTGTGCCGAATCTGTCAATGGTACACCTTCATCTGCTAATAGTTTGGTGTTTGGATCCATAGGAGAGTCAATCGATTTAGCTCCTAACATTCATGTTTCACTCAATAGGTCAATGACATATTTTCTCTGAGATAGGTAAATCCCTTGACTTGATCGAGTGACTTCAATTCCCAAGAAGTACTTTAAGTGACCCAAATTTTTCGTTTGAAACTTACTATTCAAAAACTTTTTGAGTTTTTGAATACCACCGTGGTCATCTCCGGTAATCACGATATCATCCACATACACAATCAACAATATTCTCCCAACTTTACTATGCTTGTAGAAGACAGAATGATCGACTCCACATCGTCGACGACCAAACTCAGTGACCACTTTACTAAATCTTCCAAACCATGCTCGAGGAGACTGCTTGAGTCCATAAATAGATTTCTTCAAGTGACATACCAATCCAGACTTCCCTTGAGCAACAAATCCAAGAGGTTGCTCCATAAATACTTCCTCAGTTCGATCGCCATTTAAGAAAGCAGTCTTAACATCGAGCTGATGTAATGACCAATGAAAAGTGGTAGCCAAAGAGATAAATAAGCGAACAGAAGCGAGTTTGCCAACTAGAGAGAAGGACTCAGAGTAATCAAGGTTGTATACTTGAGTATAGCCTTTAGAAACTAAGCGAGCCTTGAGTCGATCAATGGTGCCATCCGGATGAACTTTGACAGTGTACACCCATTTACATCCAATTATTATTTTGTCAGGCGGAAGCGAGACTAGATTCCAAGTGTCATTCTGATGTAAGGCAAACATTTCTTCTTCTATTGCTTTTGCCCAACCAAGGTGAGTGAGGGCCTCTGAAACAGAATTAGGAATAAAAACAGAGGACAAAGAAGCAACAAAAGAGAAGTACGAAGGAGATAAGTGTACATACGAAACAAAGTTAGAAATAGGATGGGTAGTACATGTGCGCTTACCTTGCCGGATGGCAATGGACATGTCTAGGTCAGAGACGAATAGGTTAGTTGTAGAAGAATCTGAGGACATAGAGTCGATGGGCGCGACAGCGGAGGGGGCCTTCTGGCGACGAGAGTAGACCTGCGAAGGAGCTGAAGAATGACTAGGCGGGATAGAATCCAGAGTAGTGGAAGATAATGTAGGGTTTGGTATACTTGGCAAGGGAAGCGTAACATCCAGATCGTCTCGAGAGGAAGGGGCAGAAAAGTAAGGGGTAGACTCACAGAATGTAACATCCGCACACACAAACGAGCGACGTAATGATGGACTATAATAACGATAACCCTTTTGTGTGTGAGAATAGCCGAGAAAGACATATTTTAAAGTATGGAGATCTAACTTGTCCCTACCATGAGTCAATTAATAAACAAAACGAACATACTCAAATATTCGAGGAAGTAAACTAAACAAGGGAGAACGAGGAAAATGAATGGAATAGAGAACCTTGCCGTTGAGGGTAGAGGATGGAATCCTATTGATTAAGAAGCATACGGTAAGAACCGCATCACCCCAGAAATATTTGGAAACGTTCATCTCAAAAAAGAAGAGTACGAGTCACTTCTAGGAGATATCGATTCTTATACTCAACAACTCCATTTTGCTGCGATGTGTGAGGACAAGAAGATTGATGCAAGATATCAGAGCATGGCATAAAGGAAGTAAATGGCTGAGAAAAGTATTATCGAGCATTATCACTTCGAAGAATACGAATTGGTACATTAAATTGAGTTTTAATTTCAGCATAAAACCCACGAAAAATAGAGAATAATTCTAAACGATCTTTCATTAAATAAAGTCAAGTAACTCTGGAAAAATTATTCACAAATATCACAAAATAATGAAAACCTAATGTAGAAATAACATGAGAAGGACCCCAAACATTTGAATGAACTAAACTAAATGGACTCGATGTTCGAACATGAGTTGAGGAAGCAAATGAAATACGATGATGCTTACCTAATTGACAAGACTCACATTCTAATAAAAATAAATAACGCAAATTAGGAACAAGTAACTTGAGGTTGCCAAGGCAGGGATGACCAAGGCAACAATGGATCTGGTGAGCGGAGGCACCAATAGGGCAGACAATAGGTAGGATAGCAGGACTCTCGTCATGGTCATCAAAGTAATATAGGTCATTTTCCTCACGCTCAGTGTCAATCGTCTTCCGTGTCCTCAAATCCTGGAGAATGACAGAATTAGGAAAAAATGAGACCGAATAATTAAGATGTTTAGTAAGTTTACTGACTGACATCAAATTAAAAGAAAACGAATGAATATACAAGACAGAAGATAAAGATAAGAAGGGTGAGGGTGCCACTGTGCCAATGCCACAGATAGGGACAATGGAACTATCAGTAACTGTAATAGGAGACAACAAAGAAGATAACTGAATATGTGTAAAGAGGGAAGAAGTATCTGACATGTGATCAGTGGCAACAAAATCTATGACCCAGGGTGTGGGAAGGGAATGGCAAATTGAAAGACAGGCAGTAGAAGTACCTCGTTGAGCTAAAGAAACAATGGGAAAAGATGCCTTTTGGGATGCCTTATACTAAAGGAATTGAGCATATTCATCATTAGAGATGTCCTTGGCCACCTGAGATTCTGGAATAGTAGGAGTATTTGGATCAAATGTCACTGTATTGGTGAATTTGGGAGGACGACCAACTAAATCCCAACATGTTTCTCGAGTATGATTATCCTTGCCGCAAAAAGAGCACTGTCGATGTGAGCCACGACCACGACCACTACGTCCACCCCAAGGCCCACCACTATGAGAAAAACAACCACCACTACGAGAAAAACCACTACGACCACCACTGAGTGGAACACCACGATCTCGTGTAGGAATCTGAGCAACAAGCACTGAATGCTCAGATGACACCGACGAACTCGAGCCAGACATATTGTCCTTGGTAGTGTTACGCGAGACGCGAGAATACATTTCTGTGATAGTGAGAAGAGTAGCACTGGAAAGTATCAGAGATCGGACTAGTTCAAATTCTGGGCGTAATCTAGCCAAAAACATCATGACAGACATATGCTCACGTTGCTTTTGTATTTCTTTCAGATCGATAGTTATCGGTAGGATAATATTCATCTCTTCATAGAGGCTGTTGAATGTGGAAAAATAATCTGTAACGGATTGCGTGCCTTGCTGAAGTTGGAAGTACTTTACCGATAAATCATACATCTTGGTGAGATTACTGGAATATAATACACGAAGATACTCCCATATATCTTTGCATGTATCTAGATGAGTATAGAGATCAACAACTTGAGGCTCCATTGAATTCCACAACGATACTACAATCTGCGTATCAGCTTGAATCCAATTGTCATACTTTTTATCATCTGTTGTCGGGGCAGATTCCGTGAGGTGACGATGTTTCACTTGTCCGGTGAGGGCTATTTTCACAGCCTTAGACCAATTTAAATAATTGGTTCTGCTCAACTTACGGGTTGTTAATGGTTGAGGTGTAACCATCGACATTAGTACCCTCCAATACAACAACTAACAAATAACGTGCACAAGGGAAACAAACCAACAATACAAATAACTGTGGGGCTTAAACAAAGAACATGAGAATCAGAATAATACTCACGAATATCTGTAGGGCTGTCTTACGAACAATAACCAGAAGCAGCAGCAGCAACAGTCTCAAGTTAGCCAATTGAAGGCCGGCAAAGGTCCGACGAAAGTCGGCGATATCAGAGAAGAAGACGGCGACGTGGACGACGTCGATGGTGGACAGCGACAATGGATCTGGTTTGCGATGATGGTACAACTCGGGTTGGGGGTCGATAATAGTTCGTGATGATGTCATCGTGATTACCGGAGATGACCATGGTGATATTCAGGAACTCAAAAAGTTTTTGAATAGTAAGTTTCAAACGAAATATTTGGGTCACTTAAAGTACTTCTTGGGAATTGAAGTCGCTCGATCAAGTCAAGACATTTACCTGTCTCAGAGAAATATGTCCTTGACCTATCCAGCGAAACAGGAATGCTAAGAGCTAAACCGATTGACTCTTCTATGGATCCAAACACTAAACTATTAGCAGATCAAGGTGTACCACTGACAGATTCGGCACAATATAAACAGTTAGTTGGAAAGTTGAACCACCTGACAGTTATCAGATTAGATATCTCCTTTACTGTTAGTGTTATCAGTCAGTTCTTTGATCGTCCAATGACTTATCACTGGGATGCAGTGATCCGTATTCTCCGATATTTGAAACGTGCTCCTAGTTGTGGTCTGCTATATCAAAACTTCGGTCATACTCAAATAAATGGCTACACAGATACAGATTGGGCCATATCGCCCTCGAATAGGAAGTCTACTACTGGATATTGTGTATTCGTTGGTGGTAACCTTGTCTCTTGGAAGAGTAAAAAAACAGACTGTGGTGGCGTGGTCAAGTGCAAAATCGGAATACAGGGCAATGGCCCATACCACTTGTGAGTTAACTTGGTTGAAACACTTGTTGGAAGAATTTAGGTTTGAACATTCTTCACCGATGGATCTTGTATGTGATAATAAAGCAGCACTTTACATTACTTCTAACCTAGTCTTCAATGAGAGAACAAAATATATTAAAGTTGATTGTCACTTCATTCGAGAAAAAATATTGCAGAATCATATTGAAACTAAACATGTAAATTCAGTTGATCAGTTAACTGATATAATTAGAGTTAACTGATATAATTAGATGTTGATGATTAGGTCATATAATTAGATGTTGATGATTAGGTCATGACTAGCCCAAACGCGGTTGGTGTTGCAAGTTCATTGAATTAAAACTTGAATCACTTGAAAAATGAGATGATGCAATGCTTAACATTTTGGTTTTAATTTGTTTTTTTTTTTTTTTTTTTCTAAAAGATATATCATACTTTACTTATAAATTAGGAGAATAATATAACTTTTTTTTTTCTTTTAAAAATTTTGAAAAATATGTTGATTTCTTACTATAAAAAGTTGGGGTTACAGTAAGAAATATTAAAAAATGGTCATAAATAAAAATAAAATAAAAAACAAATAACTTAGTAAACCTTAATATTATGTATATAGACCTTAGCCTATTGAGTTAATCAAATTTTAATCCTACTAGAAAAATCCTAGTAACTCCTTATATATAAACTATTTGTATATTTTTGTAATTTTTATTTCATATATTAATATAATCGCTTCATGTTTTCTTAATATTCCGTCTTTCAATTATTTTAACAAATCTATTAGAAGTACTAATCTATCTGTTTATTTTACTCAAAATTAACTAAATCAATTAAATATTTAAGTAATATAAAATCAGTCTATATTCATTAACGATAATATATTTACAATATTTAAAATCATATCACGAAAATAAAGTTATTTGAATTTTTAAGAAGGCTAAATACATATCGAATATATCTTTTCACTATTTTTCTTCAAATTAAAAATAAAATAAAATTAAAGAGACGTCGAATGATGTCTTGTCAATAAAAAAGTTTGGCGGGGTATATTCGTAAATATGCATAAGTAAATTACGCCCACGGCCCACCAATGATATTCTTGATTTTCATTTTCTCGCCCCCCAAACAGAGGGGAGAGACGCCCAGAGAAAAATTTCTCATCAAATTTCAGGCTTCTCTCTCTCTTGGCTCGTCGGGCAACCAAATTTCAACGGACGGCCACGTCGATCAGTTATCAGTTCCGTCATTTTCTCGCCCCGATTTCCTCGGAAAATCCACCATGGATTTTTTCTCCGGTTCCTATTTCCAAGTCCACTCTTTGTCTGTCACAATCGGTGAGCTCTGCTCTTCACTACTACTCCATTGATTCATTTCACATTTCTGCATATGCATACACGTACTACAGGCTTATCAGTTAACGTGCATATCAGTTTACTTTTTCTTTTTGCTCTCTCTCGCTCTCTCGAATCTCTATACATGTGTACTGATTTTGACGAATTCATACATATATACCTATGCGTATTAAATTTTGATGTATTAGATAAGCTGGAGTTTTGTTTATGTCTCATACTTGTAGTTTACAATTTGAATTTAACTGATGCAGGCTCAATTTTGTAATTTATTTGGTTTTTGAATTTGTGCGGCGCATTTGTTTCTCCAGGTGTTTGATGTGAAGCCGGCGAGAAACTGAAACTGCGACTGTAAGATTTGTTGTGGACTGTTTCTGTAATTTTTGTATGATTTTCTGTGTTAGAGATACAGTTAGGTATGGACTCGGCATATTGTTTCCGGCAGAAAAATTTTATTCACCGTGGCGAAGGTACTAGTTACAGAACGCCTAGTTGGTTGAATTTGTACTCTGGCTTCAACTGTAAAGCTTTTCATTGTAAATTTCTCGGAAATCGAAGACTTGTGCTAAAAACTAGGCCATCTAAGAAGTTGAAAAACTCGATTGCATATTGCGCTAGTATTGTTGATTCTAGTATATTAATCAAAAGAGAACTATGTGGCGATTTTCGGTGTTACAATTTGCGAGGAACCTCGGGGTGTAAGTACGGCTATGATTTTAAGGCACCAAGGGGGGTATCTCAATCACGATGCCAGGGCAATGATTCCCTAGCATATATCGATGGTAACAGTCGAGATGTAGAATTTGCAGAGAATACTGAAGGAGATAATTCAGGAGCTGAGAGTAGTTTCAGTTCTGAGTTGAGTGGATCAAGGGATGTTGGTGGAACTGGAGAGGAAGAAGATGAGGCCCCCAGTTTGGATGAGCTAAGGGAGCTGTTGCAGAAGGCGCTTAAGGAATTGGAGATTGCACAGATTAATAGTACCATGTTTGAAGAAAAAGCTCAGAAAATTTCTGAAGCTGCTATAGCTTTAAAAGATGAAGCTGCAAATGCATGGAACGATGTTAATACTGCCCTTAACATTATTCAAGAGGTTGTAAATGAAGAAACTGTTGCTAAAGAAGCAATTCAGAAAGCAACAATGGCCCTTTCTTTGGCTGAGGTGAGGCTTCAGGTGGCCGTAGACTCTTTAGAAGTTGCGAAAGGGGAAAGCACTTCTCAGGAAGCTTCAAAGGGGAGTGGTAGAAATTATGAAAGTGATGGTGATGAGTCAAATATAATCAGGCCAGAGGAAGAATTGCTTTTGGCTGCTCAAAATGATATTAGAGAATGCCAGGCTCATTTTGCAAATTGTGAGGCAGTGCTGAGGCAGTTACAGAGCAGAAAAGAAGAATTGCGAAAGGAAGTTGAGCGGTTAAATGAGGTTGCAGAAAAAGCACAAATGAATGCTTTTAAAGCGGAGGAGGATGTCGCCAACATAATGCTTTTAGCTGAGCATGCCGTTGCTCTTGAGCTTGAGGCTACACAACGTGTGAATGATGCAGAGATTGCTTTACAGAGGGCTGAGAAGAATATTTCGCTTTCCTACATCGATAACTCAGAGACTACAATATCCCAAAATGGTTCAACCCAAGAACTTATGTTGACTGACGAGGCCCTTATTGAGGAGGAGTTAGTGACTAAAGGCAATTCAGGAGATACTATTGCTGAAAGAGATAGAAATGTAGAAATTGAGGGCGATTCTTTGGCCAGTGGGTCATTGTCAGATAATCAGTTCGTTAAGACCAATCAGAAGTTTGAGGAAATGAGTTCTGATGAGAGTGGCGAAGAGAGTGTAAAGTTAAACATAGACTCGTTAAAAGAAAAAGAACTAGATCTGGAGAAGTCAAAAGAGGCATTTCAGCCCAAAAAACAGGAAATACCGAAGGATTTGTCAAGGGAAAATTCTCCACTTAATGTTCCGAAAACTCTACTGAAAAAATCATCACGCTTCTTTCCTGCATCGTTCTTCTCTTTTACGGTAGATGGGTCCGAGTCCACACCTGCTTCAGTTTTTCGTGGCCTTATTGAATCCGCAAGGAAGCAGTTTCCTAAGCTGGTAGTTGGGTCATTGCTTGTTGGAGCAGGGTATGAATTACTCTAAACGCTACTTCATATATTGCTCTTTCTTTACAATTGCATGCTTGTCTGTGAAAATCAAGTCCTCATGTCCTTTTGTTTGTATCTTTACTTTATTTTGGAGAGTAGCCTGTGTTATTTATTAATGTCTTCTTTATGTCGCATGAAGGGTACATTCCCTTGATAACATGGTAGCGAAATTTATCACAGGTTTGCCTTTTATTCTAACCGGGCAGATAGGATCTCTCAGTTATTTCAACAGCCAGAAATGATCACCACTAGTATTGACGAAGTATCATCAAATGCAAAGCCTCTAGTGAGACAAATAAGAAAAATTCCAAAGAAAATTAAGAAGCTAATGGACATGATTCCTCATCAAGAGGTATGTGCTCGACTTGCCTTTGCCTCAAAATGTTTATAAGGTAATGCTTTTCCCCCCCTCATTCTTCATGTCTAAGGGTTTAAAATTTTCAGGTAAATGAGGAGGAAGCTTCTCTATTTGACATGCTCTGGTTACTGCTTGCAAGTGTTATATTTGTTCCTATATTCCAGAAAATTCCTGGAGGTAATTTGCTTCTACTTAAACCTGTAGCTTTGGAGATTGAAACCACCTTGTTTTGCCTGGTTTTTGTTTGTTAGTTACCCAGACAGCATCACGTATTCTTAGAATATGAGGCCTAGGAAATTTTATACTGTCGATTCAGAACCTTTTGTGTTTCTTTTTAGTGTAGGTCTTCCGTTCCTTATGTTTCATATTTGGGAGTCTATTTTCTTCAATGTATAATTTTCTGATTATTATGGCTATTATGCTTTACCATGAGCTGGTCCGTCATGTGCATAATGCTGCTGGGCCTTCCTTCTCTTCTAAAACATAAACAAAATTGATATTTCTCTTCTATGTCTTGCAACATTTAGGCAGTCCTGTTCTTGGTTATCTGGCTGCGGGAATCTTGATTGGACCTTATGGTCTCTCAATTATCCGTCACGTTCACGGAACAAAGGCTATAGCTGAATTTGGAGTTGTTTTCTTGCTATTCAATATTGGCCTTGAGGTGGAAACAAATCTTGAATAAATTTCATTTTGTACTGTTGTTTATATAATTGGGAAAAGTAAGAGTGGAATTTCCCCCCCCCTTTTTTTTTTCCAGCTTTCTGTTGAAAGATTAAGTTCCATGAAGAAATATGTTTTTGGTTTGGGCTCTGCTCAGGTGATTGAAATCAACACTTCCCAATCTGCTCATTTTCTCCTTTTGGCCCACGAGGCAGCCTGCTTTACACTCAATTTTTGTTGTAGGTCGTTGACATGTGTAAGTAATGCAGGTTTTGGTGACAGCAGTGGTGGTTGGCCTGATTGCTCATTTTGTTGCCGGGCAGCCAGGTCCTGCTGCCCTTGTCATCGGAAATGGGCTCGCATTATCTTCTACTGCGGTTGTCCTCCAGGTAACTTCTGTTAAACATTTTCTCTTCAAAGGAAATTTGCAGTGCTTGTAAGTGATTTTGATATTTGGTGTACCTTGGGATTATTTCCTTGAGAATTAGGTTTGTTTGAAATATTATTTTTCTAGACATTTGTGGAAAATTAATTGAACTTGCCTAAAAGTGGGTGTAGTTGAAGTCATTACTTGCTTACTGATCCTGACTTATTGGGAGAAAAAAGTACTCTTATTGATTCTGGGAGTTTGGCAACATGAAAAGTAATTTATGTCCATGATAATTTGTTCATAGGATTTCTTCCAAGCTGTATGTTAATCTCAGTCTAAAGTACCAACCTGTATGTAATACTTCGGGCAAACCTTCCCACTCTTGTATGACATGTTTTACATAGACATTGCAGCTATTATAAATTTAATAGATGGTATCAATATGTTCATTTGGGTTGTTGGCTTACTCCTTTCTCTTTGGAATGATGTCAGGACACGAGTCCTGTCAATATACCACCTTGTACGAACTATAGACCCTTCTCTAGGAACTTGCTGCGTAAGCTCATAACAACTTTTTCTTCACTTAGAAGATTATCTGCTGGTCGGATTTTATATAGTGTAGTGACCACTCAAAGACGACGACCTTTGCGTTTGGCAGAGGGGAAAGCCAAGCCCCAATTCTCTCCTTCCCTGCTCCCACCCAAAAAAAGAAAGAAAAATGATGAAACAGGAAATGACATGGAAATAGAATACATGAGAAACCTAGACTTAAATCTATATTCTTGTGCTTGAAGCCTGAACTTCTGCATTCGCAATGAGCAATCTTCCCTATTTTCTTCTTATGTAAGATCTGTAGGCTCGTGTCTTCTGAGTGTGCTTCACCTATCTGCTTCTTATGTCAGATCCATAGGCTCGTGTCATAACTAAAACATGCTTCAAAAATTCATAATTACTTTTTCTTCACTTGGCAGAATTATCATCTGCTGGTAGGATTTGATTTGGTGCAGTGGTCCATTCAATGAAGCCTACCTTTGTGTTTGTTGGAGACCAGAAAGGGAGCCCAAATTAAACCCAAAGAAAAGAAAAACACAGGGAAAAAAAGAAAGAAAAGGGAAAGGAATAAAGAAAGAGAATAAATGATTGCCCTAGACTGGAATGTATGTTCTCATGCTTTAAGCCTAAGCTCCCACAGTCATAAGGAGCAATCCTCCCTGATTTTTATCATTTTCCATGTATGTTTAACTTTTTTATACATTTAAACTGTCACCTGGTTGGGTCTCAGTTTAGCAAACTTTCAATTCTCACACATGTGACGATGCTTGAGCCGGCTCAAGACCGACCAGTTATCATTGTTCAAACATTAAGTGTAGCTGTAGATTTTTTTTCCTTTTTTTTACTGCCATACTTGTATCTAGATTCCGGGTGAAAATAAATGCCCTTGGAATAAATGAAATGAATTTTACAAGATGATTCTGTTCAACCTACCATGTCTTTTAGTTGTGCAAAATATTTATCCCACTATGATGTTAGCTGAAAAATCATCATACCACAAATGGGTTATTGTTTGGTCGTGGTACCGTTTCTTTGGCATATTAATGCAATGACTGAATATATCGTGCAATTTTTCTGAAAGTGTTTTTTTTTCACCTAAAGGATTTTGTTTTAAACTATTGTTGTCTTTGTGTTTCTAATTGGTTTAAAATATCAAAACAATGTTGCTTTCTTCTGAAATTATTCTACCTCCTCAGGCATGCGCCTTTTCCCCTTCTACCTCATTTAAGCAATCAAGACAAAAACATTTGTTTGTCAATATACTTTTGAGAGCAGTTGATTAATTTCTTTGGATATTGTTTGTAGGTGTTGCAGGAACGAGGTGAGAGTACGTCACGTCATGGTCGAGCTACCTTTTCTGTATTACTTTTCCAGGTATTTGTATGCTATTGAACATTCTACTCGTTTGGAATTTTGAAATGATTCCTCGGTCAAAATGTTATTGTCCTTGTAAGAGTTGTGATTGACTTGGCAGTTTTCATTTGAGACCAACGCTTCTTCCCTTGTTTTCAGGTTCTTGTACAACCATCATATATCTAATTGACATGATTAAGTAGTTGATTTAACTTCTTCAACATGAGCAGTTATAGGGCTACACTCAGCTGCATTATGTGGTGTCTAGCTGTTCATGTAACTATTCACCTATTTGGTATAAAAGATAGTATACATTTGATGGTCTTCTCAAATTCTAATTTAGCTTGGCTACATGATCCTAAGTATGTAGTAATTTTATTAAAGTATGTTAATATAATAAACGGAGACAATGCATGGATCTAGTACTGATCTTTATTATTGTAAAGGTGTATTGACTTCTTGTTGCAAGCTTTATTTGACAATCTTCTAGAGCTCTTATTTTGTCATTATTTAGTATTTATTTTTCACTTAGTAATATTTGATGTAATCATGCTTATGCCAAGTTTTACCTTGACTAATATGCAGTGTATCCCTTTTTGGTTTTCTTCAGGATTTGGCTGTTGTGGTTTTGCTAATACTAATACCTCTTATTTCACCCAACTCATCTAAAGGAGGGGTATGAAAATTTTCTGATTCTCTTTGTTCATTCAAGTGTAAAATTTATGTGATTCTTTTCTTTCTGACTTTCTGTGATCACTTTATTTATCATACCATGTTGGATGATATAGAACACTGTTATACACCTTTTTAGCTTCCTAATCTTTTTTACCTCCTGATACTAGTAATAAGTGCTGATTAACTGTTGGACATCATTTACTTGGCAAAAACATCTGGACATCATTTCGTTCCTCGTTCATGGCCCATATTTGTTCCCAATATTTCTATCTGGCTCTTGCTTCTATAATCATTAATAGGTAATCATTTCTTCTGTTTCCAGCTCGGTTTTCAAGCAATTGCTGAAGCTCTTGGATTGGCTGCTGTGAAGGCAATTGTTGCTATCACTGCCATAATTGCTGGAGGGCGCTTGGTGAGTTCCAAGTTCTATATGATGCAAGTACTAAAAAATTTATGAATTTTAGATGATTGAACCAAAATTTTTGATAAGAAAAGACTGAATCAGATTTATGCTCCTTAAGTCCTGATCTTGCAATTTATATTCCTGAAGCCTCTATTGGCATCTTTTGAACAAGAACTCTAAAGAGTTCTTGTTTTCATATATTGAAGGGTTTAAATATATGGTACTATTGAACTGTTATTTTCTGTATTTGGCCACTATACTTACAACTCTGGATTTTATAGGACGGAAGGGTTTCTATAATTGTTCTGACCTTCGTGCTTTTCCTTTTTTGTTAACTTCAATACAGTTGCTTCGGCCTATTTATAGGCAAATAGCGGAGAATCAAAATGCGGAGATATTCTCTGCAAATACACTTCTTGTTATTCTAGGGACTAGTCTCCTTACTGCCAGGGTACGTGAACTCAATGTTTTTAGTTATTCTTGTATACTGTTATAGCATTAACACTATATGGTTTCTTTTACCAAATGGTACAGGCTGGCCTTTCCATGGCATTGGGAGCTTTTTTGGCTGGTTTGCTCCTAGCAGAAACTGAATTCTCATTACAGGTTGAATCAGATATTGCTCCATATCGTGGCCTTTTATTGGGTCTTTTCTTCATGACAGTAAGCTCTCATGTCTACTTCTGTTCAACTTATCCTGACTGACGTGTTCACAATTATTAGTGTCAAAGTCCCTCGGCTGTTTCATATTGACACAAGGATTATAAATCTCAAAGGACTGAACTTTATATCTAGTCCTTTCAGGCTCTCAGTTTCTTTCCACGTACTCGGTGTAATTGTGCCTTTTGATTACTTCATATGTTCGTTGTAGTGCTTAGTAGCAGGTCCATCTAAAATAGTTATGTTCGGTGTTAGATTTGAGATGATGCGCTTCTTACATAAAATCTGGCTCCAGACTTGCTCCTATCATGCCAAATCCTCACTCCCACCACACTTCTATCTTAGCTAAACCTCAAAATAGTTTTTGTTCAGTATATTTTAGCCCCCCCACCCTCCAATATATATATATATATATATTTATATTTATATAAAAAAAACCTGGAATAAGACTTTTCTAAAGCTGAATTACACTATTAGAAATGTTATTTTTAACCAAAACCCGTTCACTAATTGAAAGCAATATATTTTGTCCAAGAATGTTACATGCTTCTAAGTGCTCCAAACCTCGAAACCTTCTAGACTCCAACAAGCCCCTGCTCCCGCTTCGTACTTTTAAAGTTAATTGTGAACTTCAGTACCACTAATTTACTGTATTGAGTACTATTTGATCATGGCGTTTTTGCTTGTAGCAGATTGAGGCAGCCATTTGTTGTTGATTGAATAACGTTGTTCCAATAAAACAATGTTTCTTCTTCTTTGCAGGTTGGAATGTCAATCGATCCAAAGCTTCTTCTTTCAAACTTTCCAGTTATTATGGGGACATTGGGACTTTTGATTGGTGGCAAGACTATATTGGTTGCTGTAGTTGGTAAACTTTTTGGCATTTCAATCATATCTGCTATAAGAGTTGGTCTTCTACTTGCCCCGGGTGGAGAATTTGCATTTGTGGCTTTTGGTGAAGCTGTTAACCAGGTTTTTTCCTCTTGATGTACAAAATATTCTGGTAGTATATTATTCTGGTTTAACTTTTCTTTTATTTGTCATGTTAACTTCCATAAATATTATTTTGTTTTGAAAACCAGTGATCTTCTTTACACCTCATCTCTCTCCCCCCTTCCACACACACGGTCCCAAAAAGGGGAAAGATAAATGGAAAGAAGAAAGAAAAAGGATAAGGAAAATTTAGAAGTCCTTACTCGATCATTTTGATGTCCTAATATAATATTTATACACACACACACATACCTACATACATACTAGTTCAATACATTAATCTTGGATATCCTATAGGTAATGCAATAATCATGAGATGAGAGTTTGTTATTTAGTTTCTTATCGTAATCTAAATCAGTGGTTGGAAATATATTATACAGTAATAGAATATATCGATTTTAATTAAATACGTTAATCTTGAATATCTTGTAGTTAGTTCAAATATATTAATCATGAAAATGCATTTTGTTGAGAGGAGTTGTTTAGTTTCTCAACAAAATCTAAATCAACGGTTGGAAATGTCTATGTTAGGGTTCTTTTAATAGTGATAATATACGCAGAGATCGCAATGGAATTGTGATAATGGTGTATTGATGAATGAAGATAACTAATAATTACTGATGAACATGAAATAGGAAAAAAACAGTAAAATAGCCCCAGCAGTTCGAGCAGCTAGGCACCTCCCAAAATCTCTCTCAATTCTTCCCTGCCTCTTCAATACCCTGGCCTCCAGCCTTATAGCAGATTCTGCCTAACGGATTCTGCACAACAACTTACCTGCCAGGTATTCCTCTTTATTCTGCCTACAGATTCTGCCCAACAAACTTACCGCTCAAGTGCTTCCATTTGCCCCTTCGTTTCCTCCTATAAACTTTCCCAAAATGCCTGTCAATACTCTCCCCCATTGTGACACCTTGCCGTAAGGTGGAAGGCAGGAAAGTGTGAATTGATCAATTCATAAGACACTCAAGTGCTGTCACATTCTGGAAGACAGTGCCATTGAATCAAAACCTCCAGTTGATCATTAAGAAGGCAACGCACCTGTTTCACAGCAGGAGGGGAGACCTGCATCTCAACATCAGCAGTCAAACAAGCCGGTAAGGCCATAGGGGTCAGAGAAGAAGTAGCAGCTGGATTTAATTGTGAAACATTAAAAACAGGTTGAATACGAGCATCAGATGGAAGGGCCAGCCTATAGGATACCTCACTAACCTTATCCAACACCTCATAGGGCCCATAGTATCGATGATGGAGCTTCTCATTTGCACGGGCAGCCAAGGATTTCAACCTATAAGGATGAATGCATAAGATAAATGATCACCTGGCTGGAAACTGAGCTCGTGGCGATGCTTATCAGCCTGATGCTTCATCCGAGCCCCGGCCCTCTCCAAATTAGTCCTTAACTTTGTCAAAATCGCATTGTCATCCATAATCTGTTGCCTGACCTCCTCCACAACAGAATCATAACCTGTCAACTTAATTAAAACCAGTGGGTCCCTGCCCTACAAAGCCTGAAAAGGAGTCATCCCCACGGCACTCTGAAAGGTGGTGTATACCAGAACTCTGTCCAAGACACCCACTTAGGCCACGTCTTAGGTTTGTCTCCCACAAAACAACGAAGGTAAGTTTCCAAGCATCTATTAGTAACCTCCGTCTGGCCATCTGTATGAGGACGGTAAGTAGAGCTCATCTTCAGCAGAGTCCCAGCCTGTATGAACAACTCCGTCCAAAAGTGGCTGATAAAAACACGATTGCGATCAGATACAATAGATCATGGGTAACCATGTAATCTCACAATCTCCCGAGCAAAGACGGTGGCCAACTCCTTAGCTGTGTAGTGGTGAGATAGAAGGACAAAGTGATTATACTTGGTGAGATGATCCACAACTATCAGTTTATTATCAACGCCATGGGCCTTGGGAAGGCCCCCAAGGAAGTCCATAGGCAAGTCATCCCAAATCTGTGAAGGAATAGGGAGAGGTTGTAATAAACCAATGGGCTTGGTAGCCGCATACTTCGTGGCAAATCTCACACGAAGCTACATAACAATGAACATCCTGTCGCATACCCTCAGGTCCCTCACAATAGGGAACATTGACAATTCTTTCATAGGTGTGAAAGAAACTGTTGGAATAGGTATTAATTTAGTTACTATTTAAATCGTTCTATTTTTGGTATTGTTATTGTAGGGCTTTAATGACTAATTTATTTCCGGTAATATCCTTCCTAATTTAGCTGATCACTGTGGCTATATAATTAGGAGAATAGTGCTTATTCTAGTTTCTAGAATATGAACACACTTTTCCTCTTTCCCTATATCTGTTTTGGTATCTAGATCAACATATTTTTTCTCTCCAACCCTAGACCTACTCCCGATAAGGGAACATAGTAAAGTAAAAATAGTCAAACAGTACCTATAATATGTGTCGAGCCAGCCAGGAGAAATAGTTTGGGAAGGAGGGAGTGTTCATAAAGAGTCTCTTCCCTTTCCCACGAAATTCAAAATTTTAATCCACATCTAATGTAGTGGATTCCAACAAGTTAATATCTTCTACAAGCATATTTCAATGTTTTTTTTTTTTTTTTTGCCATAGGAAATGATGTAAATGAAAGATAGGCTAAATTACAATGAATCCAGTGAACTTTGTAACTTCAATCCGTGTCAACAAGCCTCTGGAATTTTTAAGGTGCTTCATTGTGACTTCTCTGTCACTAGGGTGTCAAATCTATTTGACAAAGCTTATGAAACCATGTGTGTAGATCAAATCAGTTTTAGTAAACGAATAAAATGGGTTGCACGAATACATATTAAAAGTTGAGCCTTTATTGACAGATGCTGAAGTGGAAGGGTTTGTTTTAAACGAGTAATGACTGGTGCATTGGATGTAATCTGACCATAAATAATATGAACAAAATGAATTAAGCAAGCAGATAGCATTCAAACGCTTTGAAATATTTGCTCTATATAATCTAAAATTTTCTTGTTTGAGGTATGCCCATGAGACTACAGTGTACCCATGGCGATATCTGGCTTGAACTTAATGTCTGAATGTGTGTACTCGAATGAGCTCATTCTAGTGCTTCACTGGTCATGTAATTTATTAATGAAGTTACAATTTACATGAGATCATCCCCATTTTTATTGCTACATTTTTCTAAGTCATTCTATGCCACCAGAATTTGGAAGTCAAAGAGAAAGATAAAGATTCACTGCGGAGAGAAGCCTTGAAAAAAATCTCCATACATATATTGTGCATTCCACCAGCTCATGCATTTCAAAGCCCAGTGTTTCAAAATCCACATAGATGTGCCAAAACTAGTCAAGTCATAAATGTATGGAGCATTGATAAAAGAATAAATAAATCATAAATTCGTTATACAATTAATTATGTTCCAAGCATCTCGCTCGGTACAACATCCTACTTAACTCACTACTCCCATATGTGAGAAGAATAACAAAATATCTTTTATTGTCGCTTGATGGAGTTGTTAGAATTCAGAGTGAAATTTTTGTACGTGTAAGAAAATTTGAGGTTCAGTTTGGCATGGGAGCTAGAACCACATGAACTCTATGCTCGCACTACATGTTCTTTGGTTTGTCTCCAGTTTCTGGCATGCTTTGGATTTTTTCTGTTTCATATCTTTTATAAGTTGATGGTTTTGGCTTGTGTTGCAGTATATTACAGTTGGTACAGTACAATATATCCTTTTTTCTTTTACCGAAATTTGCGTAGCCTAGTGCTTCCTCTTATCTTGACTCAACTAAACGGGATGCATTAGCACCTTAGTTTATTAATGTGCTGGTCCATTTTGTTTTCTGGAGGCATGATAGAAAGTAGAGTAAGTGTTGTAGTCTTGTAGATAGAGGCATCAAATTTCAGAAGCATAGCAACTCATGGCTTTTAACATTTTTTTATTGAGACAACTAATTCTGTGCTTATATGGGCTTGTTTGCAGGGTATAATGTCTTCTAAGTTGTCATCCTTGCTCTTTCTTGTGGTGGGGATTTCAATGGCCCTCACCCCATGGTTAGCTGCAGGAGGCCAGTTTATAGCCTCTCGCTTTGAGCTGCATGATGTGCGAAGTTTATTACCAGTTGAAAGTGAGGTGAAATGTCTAATTTATTTTAACTAGTGTTGTTAATGATGTTTGTCCTGTAAGTGCTTTGTTGTCTACAATTTACCATGTGGGATCATTACATCAATGAAGATCTAGAAGCATGTCTTCCAAGCAAAGCCGGTTGCTTTTTATCTTTTATTCTTTTTTACAAACAGTTGGCATTTGTGAAACAATGTGCAAGTTCTTTTTTGTCCTTTGGCTTCTTCACTACGGAAATCTTCGACTGTCCAGAATCATGTGTCTATCATAACTTAGTCATAACAACATGACAAGTAATATTCCAGATTAATAAAGACCTTCCCACGACACAAGTTGTAATATTCCAGATTAATAAAGACCTTTCCATTTACCTAACACAACTACCTTGGTTTTTTTGTCCTTAGCCAACATGTCAAAAAGTCCTTTTGGACAGTTGTTTTTTTGTCATTGGTATGTTCAGTTTTTGATGAATTATGAATTTACTTGATGATGATATTAAAACATGGTGAAGAATGAATGCTTTTCTGCCGTAAAGTCAGCATACTGGAATCACTTGTTTCAGTTGAATGATTCCATTAGTAGATAGCTAAGAATGATTTGGTTCACGTAAGGTATAGTAGTGGCCAGCTTTCTTTGGAGTGATACATTCATATTCTTGCTGGTGCAAATATTATGCATGCAAAAAATTTTCGTCATGCAGAAAACACAAGAGATGATGTCTTAGCAGTGTTTGTACTTTGATTTCACACTTCATGCGTGGAAGGTTCTTTGTTTCCAACATTACTAGAAGTCGTAGAGCACAAAACCACTTTCTAGTGAGTAGTGATAGAACATGGTTCAGAAAGTTGTGTCAGATATTAAATTGCTATAATACTTGAAAGATGTAATCATTTCATACTTATATTTGATGAATTATTTGTTTCAGCATGGTTTGACACTGTAATTAACTGAATGGTTACTCACTGCATGAGTTCTGATTCACCATCGTCTTATTTTTATGTTCTTTCTCCCCAGACTGATGATTTGCAAGATCACATTATTATCTGTGGATTTGGACGTGTTGGTCAGGTATTTTCACAATCTTGACAATGTTGTTTGATGAATTAGTTTAAACTCAGTCATATGGGGATTTCCTATCAAAAAATCATGTCAATGGGAAATGCATGTCTGTTGCCATTGAAGGTTTTACCTTTTAATTGTACTTCAATTTTTGTTTTCCAGATCATTGCCCAGCTTCTTTCTGAACGACTAATTCCATTTGTTGCACTTGATGTGCGGAGGTATGAATCACTTCTATGTCTCATATATTGACTGATACTCTCGAGGCCATTGTTGGAAATATTTCCAAAGTGGCACCACTGTGGTGATTATCTATGTGGTTTTTTGCTTTCTTGATCCACTTGCTTCTATCATAGATAATGTTTGTTATACGTTCCTGCTAAAAATATTAACTTCCTAGGGTATGTGCTACATTAATTATACATTTGTCTGCATACTGCCTGAGAGTTTTTTGCTTTATAAGTATGGTATAAGTCTAGGAATCAGGTTCATTCGGTATTTACATCCGACAAAGGGTTACTAGAGTGGATATCTATAAGTATGTGGATAATTGCTATACTATGTTAAATAAAAAAATAATAAGAATAATATTAGGTATTCAAATCCAAATACACACAGTCTGCTGAGACAATTAAGTAGCAAGTAAAAGGAGTCTACTAGAATTATGCAGGTAAACAAAAAAACAATGTGGAAAAGAAATCCCAACTATTTTCCAAGTGGCTATGAATTTCACTGTGTTTAATCTGATTCTTTCTGATTTTTTGGCTTATTCTGTTTCTGTGTCCCTCGATATTGATTGTAGATCTTGTATGAGTTAATATCGGATCTAGACCGACGGCCATGCTTCAGTTTCAGTTTCTTAAATTGATAATTTTAAAATCTGAGCAAAAAATATGTCTGACAGAGAAGTTCAAATATAAATGTTGACGTATTATTTGAGCTCAGGAATGCTGCAAATTTTCCTTGCCCAACATATTGTGTAAACTGAATTTATCAGAAGTTTTCCTGGGACATTTAGTAAGAGTGCTGCATCCATAACTCAAATTTAAAAAAAGGGCAAGGCAGTTTTCCTTAATTTCAGAGAATATTCTTGAATGCTTGTTGTGCATTGTCGGTCCTTTCTGTCAATAGGAATTTATGTCACTTTTAAGTACTTCAACCTTCGCTTCCACTTGACATCTATTGTAATGATAAACGACTTTTTTCGCTGTGACCTTCTCTTGAATTCTCAAAACTTCAAATATGATGGTTGGTACCTTGAACTGTATAGCTGCATCTTTCTGAGTGATCTTACAGCCCTCTGTGACCTCTCGTGAAGGGAACATATGATAATGATTGGGAGTACTCCTTGATGTCTAACTGGCAAGTAGGCAAGTGGTATGTTAAGCCATTAACTGATGTGGTGCTGAGAGGAAGACCTATTGTTTGGATGTGCTGAACTAGGGATTGAATGATTTATGGCTTAGGAGAAGTAAAAATAAGAATTAGTTTCGAAAATGAACGTATGTATAACGGCGGAAATATTTACTTGTAATAGGTACCAATGAGATTTTTCTAGTGGCATTAGGATACATATAAAATAGTTCCACATTGACGTCATTGGGGAGGTGTATGGTGGTGCAACCTCTACTGCCTTAAGAATTACGGCCTAAAAATATGAGAGAACATTATATCACAAGGTGGTAAAGCTAAACTCAGAACTACTGGATGTGGATCTGTACCAGATTATAATTTTTTTTAAACAGTTATTAAATGATTTTGAAATTTTGTGTGAACAAAGTTTTTTGCACTTGTGTAACCTCGTTTCTGTTTGAGTAGAAATAAAAGTTTAATGCTGTTTCTGAACTGTTTACAGTATAGATATGGGGATCATGGATGAACTTGTTTGGTTTTGTTTGCGACCATTGATTTTAATTTTGAATTTTACATAATTTCAGTGATCGAGTAGCAATTGGACGTGCACTTGACCTTCCTGTTTATTTTGGAGATGCTGGTAGTAGAGAGGTAATGTAAAATCTTATAAAACCTAATTAAGCTTCTGGCAGGTGTATACTAGTCAATTAAAAAAAATTAAAGAGCTTCCAGCCGCTTTTCTCTTCTGTTCCTCTGACATGTTTCTTCCAGGTTCTACATAAAGTTGGGGCAGAAAGAGCATGTGCTGCGGCAATCACCTTAGATTCCCCTGGAGCAAATTATAGAACAGTTTGGGCTCTAAGCAAGTATTTTCCCAACGTCAAGACATTCGTTCGTGCTCATGACATTGATCACGGTCTCAATTTGGAAAAAGCTGGGGCGACTGCGGTATCTTTCTGTTTGGCTATTTTTATTAATCTTAAATTTTGATCTAGCAAAAGAATTAAATTCTTAATATAGGAAGCACTGACATGGAGATAGAGATAAGACATGACATGGATAGTATAGTATAACATGAGAAACTGGACAAATCAGGATACAATAGGGCAATTAGAAATTAGGGTTAATTACACTTTACCCCCTTGTGATTTGGCCAATTTGTACTTACCCCCTGTAATTTGAAAATCGCCACTTACCCCCCTGTGGTCAAATATTTGGTTCACTTACCCCTCTACATCAGGGGGGTAAATGGTTTGAAAATCTGACCACAGGGAGGGTAAGTGGCGATTTCCAAACCATAAGGGAGTAAAGTGCAAATTGGCCAAATCATGGGGGGGAAAGTGTAATTAACCCTAGAAATTATTAGAAATTCTTTTAAATTTTTTGACACAATTAGAAACTTATCCATCACTATGTTATCGAACAACCCAAGTGCATGTATCCATGTACAATGATGCAGAGTAATGATAATGGAAATGATAATGATTTTACAAATATTTAATATATTAAAATCCATAGATGATATATAAGGTTGTGTTTGGCTAAGGTAATTCAAGAAGGGATTTCACTTTGAAAAGGATTTTCACAAATTATTTTTCTAAAATCCCTTGTTTGGATACTAGTACAAGAGATTTGTAAAATCCATTAAATTTGTAAAATAGAATTTCAAAGGTGGGAAATGGGATTTCAAAATCCCATCAAAACATCTGTTATTTCCAAATCCTCCAAAGAGGATTTTTACTTCTCCCAATAGGTATAATTAATATGATATTATTAAAATAATATTATTAAAATGGATATAAAAATAGTATAATTAAAATAGTGTATTGAAAATGATATTACTAAAATTATATTATTAAAATAGGTAGAAAAATAGTATAATTAAAATTATTCAATAGGTATATAGTAGATATAAAAATAGTATAATTAAAATGATATTGCTAAAATTTTATTATTAAAATACGTATAAAATTATATTATTAAATTACTAAAATAAAAATTATATTATTAGGTAAATTTTCACATTTTCTATTATTAAAATTTAATATATTTTAAAATTCTGTATACAAATACTTGCCAATCCAAACAAGAAAATTATGAAATTACACAATCAAAATTTTCATCTAAAATCCCATCATTTGCTAATTTCAGGAATTTCTTTACCCGAACGCAACGTAAGTGAATTGTGGGAAAAAACTCTATTTGACTCATCATTTATTATGACAATCAATAATGAAAGAAGAGCATTTTCAGTTACAATTATTCATGACATTTTCAATTAATGAAAAGAGATGCTCTTCCCATCCAGCTTTAAAGAACATCATGATAAGATATTGGATGCAGACAGATATCCACCCCCCCGGCCCCCGACTCTTTTTTTAGGATTTCAAGCTGAAGTGTTCACTCACATTCTAGGAATCATGCACTGTCAATCAATGTTAATCTTCGTTTTATCTGCCCATTCATATGAATGATATGTATCTAACACGAATATAGGGCCTATTTTGAAGTGGCATGCTTCTTATGGTTACTCCCACTTATATGGATTTTGCTTAATTATGTTTTGGGATCAATTTTGAACAAAATCATCCTCGTTGAATGCGTTATCTGGGGTTCGTCAACTACTATTCATGATTAATTAATCCTTTTCATCTTTGCAAAATTAGCGCAGCTAGAATTGAATAATTTATATAGCATATCATGACTTTGAGTAAAAAACATGTACAGGTTGTACCAGAAACTTTAGAACCAAGTCTGCAGCTAGCAGCTGCTGTTCTCGCCCAAGTAAGTAGGAATTAAATTTTGAACTGCGCTAATTATCTTGGGACTATGACTTGCTTTTTTGTGAAACCTAACACGATCGACTAACTTTCCCGTAGCAGGAGAGGCCATTCTAAGAACCATGGTTAACTTTTTTTTTTTTCCCTTTTCCTTTAGACACTTTGGTAAACTCTTGGTTTTTTCTTGTTACTATTTCAGGCTAAACTTCCCATGTCAGAGATAGCATCAACGATTAATGAGTTCAGATCCCGCCACCTCTCTGAGCTCACCGAGGTACTCGACCTTAATCATTTTTATTTAGGCATTGTTTGGTAATTTTTTCTAGTTGCTTGATTTTAAAGTTTTTGTTTTATACTTGAAAAAAAATACTTGTAAAAATACAACAACAGCAACAACTAAGCTTTTATCAAAATACTTGTAAAAATAATAAAAAAAAATTAGAATTATTTTGGGAAGTAAATTTTTTTTTTCTGTTGACATAAATCAATGTAGTAGGACCCCTTCACCCAATTTTTTTCAACCATCTATAATATATATATATATATATATATTTGTTTTAGAGATGTTTTATTAGGAATTCAGCATAACACTAAGATATCCTTTTTGCACTATCGAACACATTTTTGAGGTTTTTTTTTTTTTTTTCACTTTTGCTAAGTATGTTTTAGGTCTTTTAGAAGGCACTTGAAAAAAAAATGTTATCAAGTAGTGCCTATCTATCTCAAAATTGTGTTTAAATTGATTTTTTTTTTTTTTAAAAAAAGCGTTATGTTATCAAATTGTGCCTTAAACAATCTAAAAAATTTGTGTTCAAATTGGATGTTTTTCTTTCTTTCAAATATTCAAACATTTCAAGTGATAAATTCCAATTGCGTCTTTTGTACAGCTATGTGAAACCAGCGGAAGTTCACTTGGCTATGGATTTTCTCGAATCACGAATAAACCACCCAAATCTCAGCCTTTGGATTCTTCAGACGAGAATGAAGTTTCTGAAGGAACGTTGGCGATATAACTAACTCTCCCTACCTTGTTGAAGATAATATACAAAAAAAAAATATATATATTATAAAAAAAAAAATAAAGACATGAATGGGGGGAACATATTTTGAAGAATTGTATAGCAGTTGGCCAATAGGCACAACAAATGTACAGGAAATATAGCAGCACCTGAAGTGAGCAATGGTAAACACTTCTTAGTGGTCATTGATATTTTGATTCCTGACCACTTTTTGACAAAACCTTATGCTGTATAGCATGATGATGCCTGTCTAAAAAGGGACTTTCCTTTGCAGCAAATATCAGGTAGTGTTTGGTAACATGGAATTAAAGCCTTGGAATTGGAATACGAAATGAGCATATATGTTTGATTTTTACCTGCCTTCATTTGTAATTTCAATTTCTAACCGCCGATTCCATGAGACCAAACGCTACCTCAGTGTTCTTCAGTTTCTTTCTTCTCTTTTGCCCCGACTCCCTTTGGATGGTTGTAATTGTCCGATAAATTTTTCCTTTACAAGTGACGTATATGGATTCTAGATGAATGGGTCAGAGGGACTCACATGGGAGCTGATGGGGGTGTTTCTACACCCTAGCTAACCTCCTGTGGTGATTGTATTTGGGCTGTTGTCATACCCATGTACGACTTGATTGACTCCATTCCTTCGACCTTCGGGTTCTTGCTTACCTCCCTGATTCGCCAGCAGTTCGGGTTACTCCTTTTTAAGGCCCAGGGGCTACCATTGGTCCATTTGGGTCCTGCAGTGTTCTTATTGTTGGACCACATGGGCTAGACTAGCTGGGCCACGTGGGTCAATCCAATTGGGCCACGTGGGCCCAACCCGGGCTCACAAGGTCGCTGCCGTACATGGGGATTAATTAGTAACCTGACAGGATTAATCATATCCATTCGTATTAAGTGCTAATTGTTGTGCTTTACTTGCTCTGAGATTTGGTTTAAGTTGAGGTCCTAGGATTTGCTTTACTTGCGGTTCGGTTGCTTAGTATCATGCATGATGGACTTCATCGGGGGGAACACCCGACTAGTCTTTGTGCAATGCACCGGCATACAGGTCAGACACTCAGTTCCCTTGTTCCATTGATGTTTAGATCGGTTGATATTAGCTCTGATTCTCCTTTATCAGTTTGCAAGTTTTTTGCACCAGCACGAGCATTTCATTAGCCTCTAAAACTGTTAAAGTAGGGCTTATACCTCTCAGACCCCCTGTAATTGATATAGATACCATAAAAATCCCCTATCATATTGAAACCTTCAATCCCCCTCCTTGTAATATTATATTAGAGTACTAGTGTGTACAAGTGTCGAAATGTACTATTTTTAAATATAATTATAATAATAAGTTGAAATTGAAGAATAATATATTTTATCTATAAAAGATATTGATAAATATCTGTGTTCATGTGTAGTTTAAATGGTTCATCACCAATTACGCCTCCAACAATATGTGGATTTTTTTATTGCTTAGTTCCCTATGGACAGATAGTCTAGTAAAATAAATTTCTTTGGTCATTTGTTTATTATATTAACTTTTAAATTAATATTTATTTTTTAAATCATCCTATCAATTAATGTCCATTAACATTCTATCATAATACTCGTGTGATTTCAAGGTCACTAGTGAGTCCTTAATAACCCAGAAATTATGAAAATAAACATCAACAAAAAAGTCTATTTTTTTTTAACATTCACAATTGATTAAATTCATGAAAATTATGCTATGTTAATCTACATTTCACCCTCTTCACTTTAATATCATACTAGTTTTTAACCCGCATTATATGCGGGTCTATAATTTTTTTTTATATTTTTTATTTGAATATTTCACCTATCGTATAATTGATCTTTTACTGTTATATTTATCATATTTTTTTAAAAGTGTAACAAAAATAAATTTTAATATTGAGAAATAAAAATAAAATTACAATCTAGAAATTATTTATGCCAATTTCCAAAACTATTACTCTTCACCACTCATATTTATTTTTGTAAAGTTGTGAATAATGAGTAAATAAGTTCCTTGAAGGGTTTTACAAATTTTTAACAATTTTAAAAAAATAATAGTTTTAAAATAATCTAATAGGTCATTTTTTTTAGGGAAAATTGGTGAAAAGTCCCATTTTTTTAAGTCTAATTGGTGAAAAGTCTTTTTGTATTATTAGGTTTTGATTTAATCCTTTAAATTAAATTTTACTTGTGTTTTAATCTCGCATTGCAGGAATTGTAGAAAAATTGTAGAAATTGTAGGGAACTCTTAGTGAGTACATTGGATTTTTATCGTGAATTCTGTTACATGTAACTAATGTTAATTACAATTTCATAATTGTTATTTTTTATACATATTTAAGTATTTTTGGTTACATGTATTTTAGTTACATGTTACAATTACATATATATCTGTAATATTTTATGACGTAATTGAAAAAATATCAAACTTTTTAGTTACATATCTCTATGTAACTAAAAAAATTACATATTATTGAAACATGTAACTGAAAAAATTAAATTTTTTAGTTACATATTAGAGACATGTAACTAAAAAATTACACATTATTGGTACATGTAACTGAAAAATATCAAACTTTTTAATTACATATCAGAGACATGTAACTAAAAAGTTATATATAATTAGTTACCTTTAACTAATTATATATATTTTGTGACATCAAACAAATTTTTTACACACAAAATTGTTACATGTAAAAAAAAAAAAAAAATACTTGCAACTAATACAGTAATATTACACACAAAATAGTTACATGTAACTGACGCGTGATTATTATGTGTGCGAGGTTTCTACCTTTTTAAAATATATGGGACTAAATCAAAAGTTTTTAACGCCTCTAGGAGTTTTGACCAATTAAAGCCTAAATATAGGATCTCCCACCTATTATCCTTTTTTTTTTTTTTTTTTTTTTTTTTTTTTTTAGTGATCTCTATTATTTGGTTACAAATGTAAAAGAAGTAAATAAAATTAAATAAATTTATATGTAATTAATAGATGCACAGAAAGAATTTTATTAAATGATTGAAGATAGAGAAAGAGATGAAGAGATATGGTTACATATAATTATAATGAAAACAATCGGTAAATTTTATTGAACCCTTTTCATTTGGAAAACTTATAACGATATCTCTTAGCATTTGGAAAATATTTCTAACACACCTTTCTTTCAAGGGAAAATTACTTATTAATCCCAAAAAAAGAAATTATTTACCACCTACTCCTGTCGATTTTTCTTTGCACCGATTAGTCCCGTCAACACGTTTTTCTTGCACCAATTAGTCCCATCAACACCTTTCCTTGCACCAATTAGTCCCATTTTAAAAAATGGTGAGAATTGATTTTACCGAAATGTCCTCCCATGAGTTTCACATTGAGAAGGAAGATCGTCAAATTGGTGTACCACCGCTGTCAGCCGCCTGCCGCCGCTGGTCGCCGGTCGCCGCCGCCATAAATTACAGTTTTATCCCAAATTTTATCACTTTTTGTCACTTTTATATGTTCCAAAAAAAAAAAAAAAATCTTAATTTTAGGATAAAATCGTTAATAAATGTAATGTAAAATAAGAGAACAATTGATGTTATATTCAACATTTACAGGTGTTCAATGTAATATCATATGTATTTTACTCTGCATACAAAAATAAGAGAATAATGGATGTTACATTCAACATCCACATGAGGGGTAATTTGGTTAGAAAAAAATAACATTAAAAAAAAAAAAAAAACAGTTGATGTTACATTCAACATCCACAGGTGTTGAATGTTATATTCAACATCTACAAGAGGGGCATTTTGGTTAGAAAAAAATAACATTAAAAAAAAAAAAACACAGTTGATGTTACATTCAACATCCACATGAGGGGTATTTTGGTTAGAAAAAAATAATATTAAAAAAAAAAAAAAAAACAGTTGATGTTACATTCAACATCCACATGAGGGGCATTCAACATCCACATTAGGGGCATTTTGGTCAGAAAAAATAACATTAACAAAAAAAAAACACAGTTGATGTTATATTCAACATCCACAGGTGTTGAATGTTACATTCAACATCCGCATGAGGGGCATTCAACATCCACATGAGGGGTATTTTGGTCAGAAAAAAATAATATTAAAAAAAAAAAGAAAAAAAAAACACAGTTGATGTTACATTCAACACTCACAGGTGTTAAATGTTACATTCAACATCCACATGAGGGACATTTTGGTCAGAAAAAAATAGCATTAAAAAAAAAAAAAAAAAAAAAAAAAAAAAAAAAAAAACAAACAAACAAACAATTGATGTTACATTCAACATCCACATGAAGGGTATTTTAATCAGAAGAAAATAGCATTAAAACAAAACAAAAAAAAAAATTAATAATTTTGATGTTACATTCAACATCCATGTGAGGGGTATTTTGATCATAAAAAGACAAAAGGATTTATTGGTGCAAAAAAAAAGTGATGGGAGTATTTGGTAATTTCTTTTGTATTTTAGGACTAAATGGTGCATGCCCCTTCTTTCAATGTTAAATATAAAATTATTTATTTTTTCCCTTTTACTATACTCCTAAAATATTAATTAAAACTATCTAATAAAATTTTTACTCTTATAACCCTCTAAAGAATTAATATCTTGGTCAAGTTTATTTTTTGTTTATAATTTTTGTTTACGCAACACATTTTCAATTCCAATTTGTTTAATTACTTTTGAGATCAAATGATAAACGTTGTATTTTTTTTCAGTATTTAAAGAGTACTTGGTTTAGAATTTTTGAATTTTAAAAATATTTTGAGAATTAAATTAATGTTGATTTATGTAATATATTTTTATTTCTATTTTTTTTACTACTTTTGGGATCAAATGATATTTTTTTAACGGTTTTTAGTATTGAAAGAGTACTTACTGCTGAATTTTTAAAATTTAAAATTATTCTAAAAATTAAATATTTTTTATTTATGTAATTGAGTTATCGTTTATATTTCATTTCATTATATTTTTTTAAATTATTTGGTGAAATATTTGTATAAGATTTTATTTAATAATAATTTCACTCATAGTAGAAAATAATGGGCTTTTGGCACTATTATCGTTTATATATATACTATTTCATTTAGTTATATTTTTTCAATTGTTTGGTGAAGTATTTACATAAGATTTGGTTTGGTAATAGAGTCACTCAAATTAGAAAATAGTGCACTTGTAGATTTTCTAATTGTTATTTTTAACTCTTGTTATTTTTGTCATTTTAAAGCTCAATTTATATATGAAATTGGTTGCATAAAAAATAAATTATTTTTTAATTATTTCTATCAACACTTAATATGAGAAACAAAGAATATAAAAATTGAAAAAAATATTTTTTTTAAATAAAAAATCTTGTAAGTGAGTCATTATAGTTTTTTATTATTTAATGTAAAAAATTATATTTTATTTAAATGGGAAGTCTCACTATTTTAAATATATAGAAAAATTAAAATGCATTAAACCCACTATGATAGTAATAAATGTTTGTTCTAGTGATTGATAGTGAATGGTTATAGTGGTGGTGGTGGATGTTTGTTATGTTGGTGAATGTTTGTTGTTGCAGTGGTGGTGGTAGGCACTGATTACAAAGCTAGTGATTTTTTCTTTTTGTGGTGTTTAGTGGTGGTGGTTAAAGTTTGTTATATTGATCTGCGGTGATTTTGATGGTGGTAAATATTTATCACAACACGAACAAATTGAAGAAAAATTTATCAATTTTTTTTTTTTTTATTTATTAAATAAGTTTTTTTGTAAAATAAAAATAAAAATAAAAATAAAGAAACAAACAACCTTAATAGATTGTATGAAACTTACATTATCCCATATTGAATGATATTTAATTTTTTTAGAACAATACAATTAGTGTTTCACAAATTAAAATATGAAAGAATTTATTCATTCATATAAGAATTGGGAATTGTTGGGGGGGAGGAATTTTTCCTAAAAATTTCAATCTCAACTTTCTATTTTCATCAAGATAATTTTTCTTTAAATGATTGAGATATACTGTTTAGGTATCAACAAAAAAAAAAGTATAGACCCCTATTTTTAATTTTATTTCTTTTAACAACTTAAATAAATATAATTCACATAAATTATAAATATAATTTTCTTAATTACATAAATTTGATCTTAGCTCCATATTGAAGTTCTTAAAATCATGAACAGAAACAGATAGAATTCACTGCACTGATCCATTACCAAAAAAAGAATAAAAAGGAAAATCGAACCCCCACAAACCCAACTTATTTTGCAGACCCAAGAGAGAGCTTTGCACATCAAAGCATTATCAATTTTCATGGATAGTTTAAGGCATTCAGAGAAATCAACACCACTATCGTTGACAACCTATTTGAAATTTGCAGCAGGCGCAACACCAAAAATTGAATAGTGGCCAGATCCACAAATTTTCGGGACAAACCCGACGATCTAATCCAAAAGGTATGTTTTTTTTTTTCTTTTCTGACGAAGAACTCAATCTCGGATTGGCCAAGACTGAAACTTGGCCTGAGCACCTATGTGTATCACCGTTCGCTCAAGAATCGACTCCCGAAGGATTGCATACTGTATCAGCTCTCCTAAATATCATTTTTTGAAGAAGAAAAATATAAATTTTAAAAAATGTAAAAAAAATATTTAGAATTCATATATTTGGATATCGAAAAATCACACACACACACACATATATATATTTTGAAGTATCAATGCGATAATATTATGATTAAAATGTTCTGAACTTTATAAATTTGGTCAAACAAATAATTGCAACTCTACATATCACTACTTAGAAGAAATCCAAAAAATCATCAAAATATTTAAGGAAAAATCAATACAAACGATTATTAATGCATATATAAATAGAATACAAAAAATACCCATAAGACCGCAATCATGTCGGAGTCTTCAGGTTAGTCTTCTTTCTCCATTTTCTGAGCATATCTGACCATTCTATGAGCTAAATTATTCTTAGTGGACCAGACTGACCATGACAATTTGCATTTGTTCTATGGTATAAAATTTTGCACCTTGAATGGGTATATATGTGTGTGTGAGAGGGGGGGGGGGTTAATTTATAATGTCTTCTTAAATTCCTTAACCAATGGTGGAATTAGATACAATGCGAAGAATTCATTATTATTAATTGTTATAAAGAATTCAAAATGGTTAATTTATTATGTCTTCTCAAATTTTATAATTCATAACGGATGGTGAAGTTAGAAACCAAAATTTCAAGAATTAACCTATCATAAATATACTAATAATAAAGATAATAAAAATGACTTGATGCATGCATTTGTAGCATTAAAATTTCACAATTTAAAACCACCAACGTGAGGCAAATTTACCAAAAGCAAGTAATGAGGTATTGGGGAACTCTCATTCTTTCTTAACTTTAAGCTTCCAATTTTAGGTTTCTTATATAGATTGATTATTTTTTAATGAAAAAAAATATTTAAAGGTAACTTAGACAATTTCATTAGTAAGCATTTGTTTGGTTAATGAATATTCATTAAAACAATTATCCCAAAACAACATTTATTACTTAATTTCATGTGTTCACTGTATATATTACTGTTGGTGTATAAAATTGGTACACATCTCGAGTATGATTCAGTCGGGTGAAAGATGTCTTTTTGCTGAGGTGGAGTCGGCGATTGAAAAATTCATCACGTGAGCTGTACTAGGTTCTGAAAGGACTGACCTGCTGTGTCCAGAATCCTGCTTCTTAGGAAGTAGTACTTGCAGAAGGCTTGGGCCAGGATTTATCCTGGCGAAATCCCTCTGGTGTGAGAATAAGAGCTCAGAGATAAAAGGTACAGAAATGCGTTAAGTAAGCAAGTGAACTCAAAGCATGCGTGTAATAAAGTGTATTTCGGGCTTGCATAGCCCTTGGAATATATAGGCGTTGGAGATAATTAGTCGGGTTAATTAGGTAAAACTATGTGTTTACTTGATAATCCAAGGCGTTTAAGAGATTATTACTGGGCTTGGGCTTTTGGGCCTATTTGGCGAAGCCCTCGGGCTTCTATCAGGCCTGTGGTGATGAGCTGGTGGAAGAGAGTGGAGATCTGTGGAGTTCTGGAGGAGAAGCAAGCTGGAGTGGGGAGCCGGTTGAGGTGAACGGCTGAGTCCCTGAAGTTGGCCATCTAGGGCACGGCGCAGAGCTCAGGGGAGCACCTTGCTTTTCCCCAAGTGCAAAAAAGATTCCGGGGAAGAGCCGTGGTCGGCGTATATTCTAGCGTGGCATTGGGGATTCCGGAATGCGTCTATGTCACTACAAGGACGGACATATCGTTAGGTCCCAGGTGTTGACTCAGTGGTACCCGAAAATACCCTAATCAATTACCACAATAGATAATGTGACTTAATTTAGTGAACATTTACTAAATCAACTCCACGTCATAATCACAGTTTTATGTTAGTGAATGTTCACTTAATCAATTACCCTAATACAATATGACTTCTTTTAGTGAACATTCACTAAATCAATCCACTAGTACAATAAAATATTGCTTACTTTAAAAATTTAACTTTGTGAGCCTAAAATTTTAAATCAATTGGGCTAAACTTATTTGTTTTCCACTTAATGGACTCAACCCTTTATATTTTTATTTTATTTTTTGTTATTGAGACCATTTTACTCTTACAACCGTAGCTCTTTTTTCATTTTCATTTTATTCTCATCGTTTCAGATCTCACCCTTAGCAAATCTTAATTTTATAAAAAAGTCAATTTTTATTTTTATTTTTCAGATCTCACCTTTTTGTTTTTATTTTCATTTGATTTTTTTCTCGTGTTATCTTGGTTTTAGTAAAAATTTAAATTTAAGAATAGTAATATAAATTAAATAATTTTCAATCTTCAAATTTTGTACTTATGAAACAAAAAAAAATAAATTAACACCTAAAAATCGATACTTAAAATTTTAATTTTATCAAATAAGTTTATGATATTTTTAGCACTTAAAATTCAACACTTAAATTTTTCAACAATTAAAATTTAAACGGTCATCAAACATCACCTTCGTGAATGTTTACTGTGATAGGCCTCACCATCACTCCAATTTCAATTTTCATCATATCATCATCTTTGTTTTGAAGATGCGATTCCAACACCATCAAAATCACCGTAATTAGAGTCCGAACGCGCCTTCACGCACCACCGACAGTCCCACCGCTACTGTCAACTTCGTTGACTCCTACGGGATTCAATATCAATCCACATTCATGATATAGTACACCACCAGAAGCGTTTCGTTGAGAAGATTCCAACGACACCAAAATCACCTCTATATGACATCCAACGCGCCCTCACGTCCCCTTCGAAGTTTCTGCTGCTCCGTCGCTGTCAGACCACTCACCGCCAGACTAGTTTAGGATTTTCTATTGATTGCTTCACCTGTTTTTAGACTGATTCTTGAAGATCTAACATCGGTTCTTGGCTAATTTTGGCGTTTCACATCTATCAGTGGCCTCCGTTTATTCAAATTCGAATCATACAGTATAGTTATTTTTATATTGTTGATTTGGTTCATCATGGTGGTTTGATTTGTTCAAAGGCTTATCAATCGGTTTTTCAAGATTATAGATCGGTTTTGTGCTAATTTTGTCGTTCTGAATCCATCTATGGCCTCTGTTTAATCAAATTAAATTTAATACATTGTAAACATTCATAAAATGATTTTTTTTTTTTTTAATTGGAACTTATTTCAATATGGGTTATTAATGACGTCTGATATTTTTTTGGAAAAGTAACATCAATTACAAATTATATGACATATAGAGACAATGATTTAAAGAAAGGTGATGACTATTTAATGAATGTTCTTTGACGACTAACAACTTATATTGAGTCATTATTTTTTTTAATAGAATCTACTATTTTTTGAGGAATAACTAATAAAAATCCCTATTTCAATAATAACAAAACAATATTGAAAGAAAAAAAAAAAAATCTAAACACATGAAGACAACACAACATTAAAAATGCTAGAACTTGTAAAAAATGAGCAGCTAAGAAGGTTAGTATCATATTTGTGTCAAATTTTGTTCATTTTTTTGTTCTTCAACTTTCTTCCTAAAAATTGGTTCATGGTTTCTTGTTTTTGCTTGTCAAATATGTCAATTTTGCTTTTGATTTTTGCCAAGGTGATTCAATTTTTTTTGATTAATGAAAGTAATCTTAGGGTTATTAATGTATTATTGTGTTATTCTCTTTCTTTGTGAAAAACTTCTCATGCTGATTTGAAAAATTGTTGCACAATAATTTTTATAAAAAAATATTTCATAGTAAAATTTTGTGAAAGTTGTTGCATAACAAATTTTTGTTCTTTATTTTTGTTGTTCTACTTTGTTCGTCAAAATTGGTTCCCATTTATTTATTTATTTTTTAATTAAATATGCCAATTTTGGTTTTGACTTTTGCCAAAATGATTCAAATTTTTTGGTTATTGAAAGTAATTTTAGAATTATTAATGCATTGTTGTGTTATTCTCCTCCTTTGTGAAGAACAACTCAAATTGTTACACAACAATTGTTACTCAAATTGTTACACAACAATTGTTATTTCATAGTAAAATTTTGTGAAAGTTGTTGCACATTATGTTTGTGCGAAAACTTGTTGCACAATAACTATCATGTGGTCATTTGGTTTGTTGTATAGTAATCGTTGTTTTGTCTTTGTACAAAAGGTTGATGCATTGCAATCGTTTTTTTATAACGTGTGTTTAGTATTTATTTATGTAATATACTCAAGGGAATGGAGGGCTCGTCTGATAATAAATCTAAGTGATGAACAAAGAACGACAACAATCCTTTATTGCATGAAGAAACCAAGGGCAAACTATATAGATGTAATCTGCGAAGTTTTTGCAATTAATGGATAAAAATCGAAGAAAATTCTATCCTAACCACACCGTTGATGTGATGTCAATCACACCGTTCTGTCCATTCTTTAAAGCTTTTGTGGATGGTAGGATTACGGTTCAACAATGTACGAAGAGCGTCCAAGATATTTTGAGTTTGCTCGCCTTTTACAACCGGTAAAATGTATACTATCTATTTTGATAAAAGTTATATCGCAGTAATTTTATTGTTTTTCATACAATTTCCGAATGTTTGTTTTAATTGTTGTATTGGCATTGATTTGTTGCATTTAAAAACGTACTTTTGTGTTTGGCAGTAAAGAAATCTATATGTTATACTTAAAAGCGGAAGACATAACCTTAGGTTCAAATATTGGTCATCTCTCAATTTCTATTCACTTTGATGAATAAATGGTCATGATTTGTTCAACCTTAATAATATTACCCCCCCATACTAATATGATAACTTTTAATCCCCCATTAATTGTTCACAAGTCAATTCTTCTCATTTTTCTCTCTTTAATATTGTATTTAAATAAGTTTGAATGATAAATAAATAAATCACAAATATTTCACTTACTGGACGTTTTATTTTATTTTTTTAAAATTATATATATATATATTTTTTCTTTTTTATATTTATTGTTTTTCATATAAGTATTGATGGAAGTAATGATTTTTTATTTTTTTTTATGCAAATAATTTCATATACACGACAAACTTAAGAATGAAGGAGAGCTCAATAAATATATTTCTTGCATTCTTATTGATTCTCAATTCACACATTTTATCTCCCATTAAATACTCACAAAATCCATTCTTCTCAATTTTCTCTCTTTAATATTTTATTTAAATAAATTTTAAATGATAAATAAACTATATGCAAATAATTATTGATCTTAAGATTTTGATGGACAATTAAATGTTGATATTTTTTGTGGAACTAACGAATTTATTGAGTGTTTAAGTGTAAAAGTTCCATTGATGATTTTGTCATGAAGAAATGATTGAAGATGGTTAAGGATGCAAGAGATTGACAAAGAGACAAGTATTAAGAGACCAAAGATTTTGAAAAATTTAACGGAAAACAACTCAGGTTAATGTTAACTCTTAATGTATTCTGATTAGGATCACACACGACACAAAAATGAAATTATGTTTATGTGTGTTTTTATTAGGATTTTAACTAGTTAAACATATTTGCTCCATGTGAAATTAAAGAAGAAATATTGATTTAAGAAAGATTAGTAATTAAAATTGATTTAAAGTGTCAATTAAGTTAACCGAGAAAAAAAATCGGTTAAAAGGGTAAAAACGTTGAAGATTGGAGTTTAAATTAATTGAGGAAGAAGTGTTCTAGCATGATCGGTCAACCGACCAATAAGGATCGGTCAACTGATTAAGAAGTGGCTAGGAATATTGGTGTAGTCTCTGAATCAATCGGTCAACCAACCAAAGAGAGATCGGTCGACCTAGGCCGAAATCTAAACTCTCTAAATCGATCGGCCGACAGATCATGAGGGATCGGTCGACCTAAGACCAATACTTGAACTCTCTGAATCGATCGGTCGACAGATCTAAGATAATCGGTTGACCGACTATGGCTGAAAATTGGCTTAGGGAACATCCTGAATCGATCGGTTGACAGACCATGGAGTAGCGGTCGACCGACTAGCGAGAAGTTTTGGCTTGGGCTACAACCTGAATTGATTGGTCGACCTATGGACTTTGGTCGGTCAACCGATGGGATTGTTTCAGATTTGGAGGATTTTGTGGATTTTTTTTTTTTTTTCTTCAAAAAGTAACCGTTACTAGCCGTTTTATGGTTAAGATCTGAGAGATATCTTAGGGATTTGATGTTATTTGAAATATGTGATTGATATTTTGATATCCCTATAGATATAGTTCATATTATTTGATTATTTCTCAAATTAGTACGTTTAATTCTTTCTATTGTATCTAATTGAGATTGAGAAATATTTGAGGGATTAAATTGAATGTTTTAAAAGTTATAATTGAGTGAATTGAATCAAGATTGAGTCATATTGATATAAAGGGTCTGTAAGAGTAATTAAGTGTCATGACAAGTGGAAACTAACAGTTGGAGGGTTTGTTTTAAATCCGTATAAATAGATCTACATTTTTCACTTATGAGTGATCCCAATCAATCAATTTTCAAGAGTTATTTAGTTCTTAAACTTTCTGAGAGTGATTATTATGAATTTATTCTGAGATTATTGTGAGATTTTTCTTGAGAATTGTTCTTGGGAATTTGCTGTTGCTCTTACTAATCTAGAGTTTTACTGTGATTCATTTACATTTATTTCAGTAGTATTCTGGTGAGATCATTCCAAGTCTTTACTCTTAATTAATATTTGATATTATTATTTGTTACTTGGAATTTTGATATTTGAAATCGTTTTTTCTGAACTTTAAATTGCTTGAAAAATATTTTAAAACGATTTCCTGTGAAAATTTGATTACGTGCTAAATTGTGTGCTATCCGCTTTTATTAAAATTAGGTTTTTAAATTCTGACTTTCTATTACTAGTATCGGGACATTAATTGAGTTCAAATTAATCTGAGGTGGTAGAAGCTTCGAGTGGGAAATTTTTTTTATCAATTTTGTAATTGGTGAGTTGTGTGCGACTTAGATATTATTGAAAATATCTAATCATGGATAGTTTCGGGTTTCAATCTCTTTCGGTAAAGAAATTAAGGTTTGATCTTTACCTAGTGTATAAAAAGATTAGGTTACTCTTTTCTTCGTGAAAAGAGATAGGCGTAATTCTTCTTGACTAGAATTAATTTTGAGTGAATTTGTAACGATTCAATCCTTATCGGGTAAAAAAATACTTGGAGTGATTTGGTGAGGTTTGATTCTTAGTCTAAGTATAAAAGAATTAGGTTAATCTTTAGCCTGTGAAAAAAATAGAGGTTCCTCAGCCTGTGAAAAAAAAATTGTAAAGGTTGATTCTGGACTTGCAAAAAGAATCATTTGTAAGGGTTTAGTTTTTACCTGATTAAAGGAATCATAGTGATTAGTTGGGTGCGACTCTCCGTGGAACTCGAAGGATTGGATTAGTCAAGAGTAGCTTGATGAACCAATATAAATTTTGGTGTACTGCAATTTTTACTTTATTTATTTTCAGTTATTTAGGTGTGCACTTAGGTTGATAACGCATATCCGTTACTATAACGATAATAATTAATTTAGGTTAAAATTAATTATTTGAATTTTCAAGTGTTATTTATTTAATAATTTTTATTACTATCTAATTTACCCCCCTCTTGGGTAGCTCACTAGGCCAACAATTTCATATAAAAAACGAGATAAAAAATAGAAACATAATAAAAAGTAAAAAATAATAATTAAAAAATCCACAAGTCCATTATTTTTTTTTAATTTGAGTGAAAATATTATTAAATAAAATCTCAAATGAAAACTTCACCAAACAAGTAAAAAAAATGTAACTAAATAAAATAGTTTATAAATTGTAACTAAATTTCATAAATAAAAAAAATATTTAGTTCTTTGAATAATTTTAAATTTTAAAACATTAGGAGCAAATACTCAAAAAATTATAATAAACTATCATTTGATCCCAAAAATAATTAAAAATAGAATTGAAAATGTATTAAATAACCAATAATATTTAATTTTTGGAATAAATTGAAAAATATAGTGCAATTTGATGGGCTCTAAATTATCATTTATATTCACTATTAAGACAAAACAAGCATCATGTTTCTAATTCTTGACTGGAGTTAAAGACAAAAAAAAAAAGGGAAAAAACGATACTTTTCAAAATCCAGAATTTTGTTAAAAGAAAAAGATAACAAAATAAAATAAATAAACAAAGAATCTTTTGAATAAACCGCGACCTGCGTCAGCATGGAGGACACAACATCTGAATTCAAGAGTACTATTTTTGCTATGCCTATAGGCACAACAATTTGAGTCTTTTTCTCAGGCAGAAATTTTATACCAATTTCTCCATCCGTCACTTTTAATTGATTCCAGCCACAGCTGTTACAGCCTCTCGGCAGTGAGATCGATTCGTGCGGCAAACTGGTCTATTCTGCTCTTATTTTTCTGTTTTGAACTCCTAAGAATTGAAACCTGTCAAACAATAAAAAAGAACGGGATGCAGACAATAAATCACAGTTCGGTCATGGAATAATACTACGCACATGGGAAGAATTCTATTTGTTTAGGTGGCGTTTGGTTAGTATTTCTGTTTTTCCTTCCAATAAACTAAGATGAGATGAAATGAGAATTCTGTTTTCATTCTGGAGTATTCTAGATATAGAAATATATTTGGTAACAACCAATCTTGAAATTGTTTCTTGTAGTTGCAATATTGTTCTTTTTAAAAAAAAATTGTATGGTGGCCAATGGATAGGATAGTAGTGAGAATAGTTTTGTGCGAGTGAATTTTTTTGTTTCTCAGATTCTTAACGAATTAAGAAAATAAACACAAATTACTCTCAAAATTTTGGGACATTAATCTAAAAAATTTGGGAGTAGGAACAAGAATCAGGGAACAAAAACAGTAACCAAACAGTGCCTAGTGATTCTGCTTCTATATTCTATTTCCCTTCTAAAAAAACTAGTAACAGAAACAGAAATACACGGAAAAAAACATGTATGCGGCTATGCGCCAATATTTTTACAACTTCCTTCTGGGATCAAAACAGAACACGTTATCTTATCTGGGAATAAGATCAAAATATGAGAACAGTTAAATTTATTGAAGATTTTTGCATAATAAATGGTCAAGAGATTTACTGTGTCCTTGATTGTGGCCCGCAGCTCACTCATCCATCCTAAGGTCTTTTTGGTTTGCAACCGGTTAATTTTTACTTGTTCTCAAGGAATCTAAAATTATTTTCCAACAACATGCCATACAGAATTTCTCTCTTAAAGAAAGGGTTGATTTCTTTCTAACCCTTTTTACTTTGATCGTGTTTCAATTAGTCACCTCTACTTTAAAAACCTACACTTTACCCCTTTCTACTTATAATGGATTGGAAAACTTACTTTTTTTTTTTTTTTTTTTTTTTTAACGAAATATGCTAAAAATGGGTGAAATTAAAATTTTCATCTAATTTTTACATGAATTGTACAAAACTACCCTGTATTTTAATTTTAATTTTATTTTGTCTAAAAAAGAAAAAGTAGAGAGATCAAGAGAGCTAGAGAAAGAAACTACTAGTTTTTCCTTGTCTTACCTTTAGATATCTAATTTAAATAAAAATAAAGGGAAATTACGTTATTTCATGTTTCCCTTTAGTAAATAGTAGAAGAGGGTGATATGTAGAGTACAGGGGTAAAAAATAAGACCAAAGTACAAGGGGTAGATGGCATTTACCCCGCACCCTCATCCCAAAAAATAACCTATATGCGGAAAACTCTTCTTTTAAATAACTGTGTTTACTTCTGGACATGTTGCATGTAGACATCATAAATAAACAGGTAAGAAACTAGTTCTGGCTATCAATTATTTTTTAACAGGTGAGACTGTCCTCTTTTAAATAACTGTGTTTACTTCTGGACATGTTGCATGTAGACATCATAAATAAACAGGTAAGAAACTAGTTCTGGCTATCAATTATTTTTTAACAGGTGAGACTGAAAAAATGAGTTTCAAAGACTAATCTCTGCGGTAGCATGTTCAGCACTTCACGACTAACCTAGGAAGCATAGATACGGACATACGCGTCATATCTAACATTATGCATAGATACGGACATACGTGTCATATCTAACATTATATGGACGCGGGAATAAAACCCAAAAAAAGAAAAGAAAACCATTTTCCCTCCACTAGGTGAGGGCATGGGTGGGGGATAGATTGAAAACAATCCAAACCTTGGCATTGCACAAAGGGGATTCTCTCAAGGTTCAAACCTACAGGCTACTACCTACGGCTGATGGACTGAACAAAATACCACAAAATCAGTGGCCCCCTCGTAAGGACACAGGAATGCAGTAATTTGAAAAACAAAAAATGGTTATGGGTATTGCGACGCTTAATAAATATAGTTATTTTTATTATTTTATCTACTATATATTTTAATGAATGATATTGAATTCTTTTGTAATTTATCACAATATATTACCAGAACAATTATTAGATTTTCCTTAAAATAAGTCACTTATAATTTTTTGTATTCAATTTTGTTCTCTTTATTTTTCAGTTCTTTAGTTAACATCAACTAGATTGAATCTATGACAACAATAACAAAACCTTTGTCCCACCCAAGTAAGGTCGACTACATAAATCCGTTCGCACCATATAAATCGTTCAAGGATCATCCTCTCAATTAAGTTCAAAGCAATCAGATCATTTCTAATTGTCTCATCCCAAATTTCCTTAGGTCTAACTCTACCCTTTGGAGCACCTTCCACTTGAATTAAATTACATTTTCACACCATGGCATCCTCAGGTCTCCTATGCATGTGTCCAAACCATCGTAAACGATTTTCCGTCATCTTATCTTCGATGGGCATTACTCCTAACATCTTCCTACAAATCTCATTCCTAACTTCATTTATCTTTGTTTTACCACTCATCCACTTTAATATCCTTTTCTTCACTATCTACTTTCTAAACATGCCTTTTTTTTACCACCCACTATATTAAACCACAGAGAAGGTCAGTCTTTATTGAAACTTTCCAGAATTTTCTTTTCAATTTCAATGGGTACCAAATGATCACAAATCAGCCCAATTGCATTTCTCTACTTTAACCATCCGACCCTCGACTTTATGAGTAATGTGCTCCTGAATTTCCCCAATCCTCTAAAATTTCTCCAACCCCCTAAGTTATAAAACCTAACTAAAATTATCACCTCTACTGACCTCCTAATCGTCAACTTTTCCCATGTCGTCATCTATTTGACTATTACCAAAATTGCAATCCATGCATTACAACTCGGTTCTACTAATCTTTAAGCCCCTAGACTCACTTCCTTGCAATGGTCTAATTCAATAAGATCTCTTCTAGTTTCATCAACTTATACAATGTCATCTGTAAACAACATACTCCACGGTACCTTATCTTGAATACGTTTTGTGAGTTCATCCATCACTAAAACAAAGAGGTAAGAACTTAAAGACGATCATTGATGCAAACCTATGTCTATTGGAAAGGCAAAAGCATCACCACCTACGGCTGGACCACTAGTAATTATATCATCAAACATGTCTTTAATCACCTCAATATAATTATTGGATATTTACTTCTTTCTAGAACCCATCACAATACTTCTCGGCGTTCTCGATTATAAGCCTTCCCCAAGTCCATAAAATCATATGTAAATCTTTCTTCTACCCCTTAAATTTTTCCATCAATTTCCTAAGTAAATATATCACTTCAGTGGTTGAACAGCTACACATAAATCCAAAATTAATTTTCTTCTATACTCGTCTCATGTTTTGCTCAATATTCTCTCTTCTGAAATTTCATGGAATGACTTGTAAGGTTTATACCCTGAGAATTTGTACAACTTTGGACATCTTCTTTATTTTTGTAAATAGGCCCTAAAATACTTCCCATTCAATCATCCGACATTTGCTTACTTTTTAATATGTTATTTGAATAGCTTCGTCAACCAACCTATCCCAACATCTCTTAAACTCTTTCAAACTTTTATAGGGATAGCTGAATAGCTTAGTCAACTGTCCCGTTAATATTCACTAGTATTGAATTTGTATCTGATATTATAGTCAAGGTTAACTAAAATACCTGTAAGGACTAAAAATAATTTGATAAGGACTAAAAAAAATTCTCTATAAATAGGATAAAAAAACTAAAAATAAAAAATAGAGCAAAATATAACAAAAAACCCAATTTATTTTATCAAACTGAAAATGAACACAGTTACTACTAATGAGTCTCAATCAAAATTATGACTACGTGACGTAAAACAACGCTTACACAAAAGTTACATAAAACACACAATTTTCCAACTAAATTAAAAAGATATTAAAATGAGAACTTTCGATGTGTCTCATATACCACTCGTAAGTCTCTCACTTGCAACCTATACGTCTCATCTGTGCAATGTCGATCCTATATGTGTTTGATACGTATGTCACAGCTACAACTAGCTAAGAGACGTATCCATACTTTCTAGGGATTAACAAAAGCAATTATAGTGCATTCGGGTGAGGTATTTAATACCGCACTCAAACGCACCCTTACTTCCACAAGATGAATTGTGTAAAATTTTAATGATATCTTTATGTATTACCAAAACTTGGTACTAGTCATTCTACAACATGACGGACCTAACGGATTAATAAGAGACCAATATTAACATAAAATGACAGTTGAAAATTGAAATACTAGAAATTTATAATTAAAAAAAAATTAATGATACCTTAGGCCGGTCCATATAACTTCCAAAATAACCTACTCCAAAGGACAACGAAGTGTAGGAAGCTGCAATCTCAACAGCTTTTAACTTGGGTGAATTTCCAGGAACCTGAAAAAACAGTAATGTTTATTAGCTTATTTTACCAACAAGCACACTGCGTTGTTTTTGCCATCCCCTCACCATTATAGGAGCCTCGGCTTGTACAATTAGAATTCCGGCACTTCTATCGGTATCATAATGATTACTATCTTGTATAACAGAGCATAGAACTTTGTGGCAGGCAGAGCCTGGACCAGCCTGTGACCTGGGAAAAAAGATGCCAGGTCAAACCCATGTATTTCATAATGAATATTATATGATTTTACAGGATTAACCTACAAAACATGATTTCGAAAAAGTTCAATTATCAGCGAAATGGTGACTGCAATAATTCAATCTTCAGGTTTTCCACAAAACCAAACACGCCCTTAGAATCTTCAAGCAGAATTTACAGGTTTTCCAATTTTCAGGTTTCTCATACACAATAAAACCGAATGCACCCTTAGTGAACCGGTAACTGTAATAACTCAATATTCAGGTTTTCCATAAAACAACATAAAAAATGGTTGGTCTGACGAACTTACAATGACGACGAAACACAGCATTCTCGAGCAGCAAACCCTTTCATTAAGAACTCCCCTGCACCGCTAACACAGCAACCAACTAAGAAAGGATCACCAAAAGGACCCTTCGATGAGGCCCAACATCCAGAACCATATGTTGCCGCTAATCCCACACGGCCATTTACCTGATATATATATATATATATATATGAAGAATAAATCCTAAAGCATTTGATTAAATAAAAAAAATCCAGTAATGGTCATATCAATACAAATCACATCGTTTCAGTACTGAAGCACATATTTCAACATTAAAGAGAAGAAAATAGTGAAGCAAACTTATTAATAAATTGAGTTACTGATGATCAAGGCCAAAACAATTGATATTGTTAATCAAGACAATACAAATCCCTGTCTTTTAGGAATCTCAAAGTCAAAACACAAATCTGAGAAGATGCCACTTGCTACTCAATTATAGTCTCATCCATAATGGGAGGAAGTGGACAGCGACAGGTAACACAATTTGTAGTCTTAATTGTTGCGTAAAATAAACAAATAGATAAATGAACAAATATAAGTAGTTCTCATGCAATGCACATCTTCGGCTTTAGTAGTGAATGTTGTGGATGAACTAAACGTGAAAGAAACTAGAACCTGAAACAGAGAGAATACACTAAAGAAAACCATCATTTATGAAAGAGATTAAGAAGCAAAAGCGATTAGATTATTTAAGAGATGTAACAACACTTTAATAGGCTAAGTATAGGACCACTAAACTAGCCAATCATAATTTAACCTTCAACAATATAAAGTTCATCAGATGTCATCACGATTACTAGGCACCTTGAAGAAAGTTAAGGGACTTAAAACAAACAAGTCAAAACGAGTATTAAACACTGAAGTTAAAGTCAAAACAGATTCCATGCATGTGTTACATCTGTGCAACATAGGGGAACTGCAGATATGCCAGTCTAATAGCAGAACTCTCAAGGATCCAACTAGGCCTTCAAGATCGAGAGAGGATGGCTGAATCAAGAGTTAATAGTTCAAAGAAACCTCTCCCCCTCTGCCTCTCCAGCAGGAATTAATAGCTTTCTTAAGATAGCATGCGGGTCAGTCTTTCTCTCTTTCCTTGACACAGCTGATCAATATCTTATATTGAAAAACACATAGCCGTAATTTACTGTCTATTTCACAAAGAACACAGTAATTCTATGCACAAGGCTTGAGCAATAATTGTTCAGGGAGGATATACATAAACTCATATCCAATAGTTTGACCAACCTCAAGAAAAATAATAATACGCATTTTAAGAAAAACAACAAATTAGAAAGAAAAAAAAAGGAAAAATCATTTTCATATACCACAGATGATAGTTCTAATTCAGCAATATTACCTTAAGTGCAATCCCACCACTTGAGGCTCCAGAAGCAATATGTCCTTCATTGTCAACACAAATAACTCCAACAGTGTCCATTATGCACTCCTCTCCAATAGCACAATGTATATTAGAACCACATGGGTCTCCCTTCGAATGATCACATCGTTGAGCTTCTGTTTCTAAAATACATATACGATATCAGTGAAACTGATGATTCATACCTCTTGACTCAAAACAAATTGTAGATTATAATCTACACATTTTAAGGTAGATTCATGGAAAGAATTTTTGTATTGACATATTTATAGATATATCGCAATATCTATAGATTTTAGAGGGATGTATATGCTGGTATAAATATTTTATGGGTATAATTATTTTTTATCTATTTATTATATATATATATATACCCCGCGCCAGCGTGCCTCTAATTTGAAGATTTTCTTGGTGAAGAGTTCACAAAATTAAAATTTTAGCACATGCAGTTCACGCGCTATAGTAATTTTTTTAGAAATCCAAAATTAGTATTAAAAGTACAAAAGTCACTTTACGCCATAAAACTTACTGTAATTTTTTAAATGAAAAAATTACAGTAACTTTTATGTACATTAACTTTGGACTTCTAAAAAAATTATTGTAGCGCGTGGACTACATGGGCTAAATTTTAATTTCGTAGATTGTTTTGTTCACCAAAACTCCCTAATCTTAGTTCAATACATTAATCTTGAGTATCTCATAGTTGGTTCAAATACATTAATCATATACATTTTGTTGAGAGTTTTTTATTTATTTTCTCGACAAAATCTAAATCAACGATTGGAAATGTCTTCACTATCCAATAGTAAAAAATATCTCAAATGTAAAATATGTCCCAATTTATTATACAAATTATATAGATTCTAATTCAATACATTAAGTTTGAATATCCTATAGTTACTTCATATATATTAATCGTGAAATACATTTTGTTGAGAGTTTGTTATTTACTTTGTCAACGAAATCTAAATCAAAGGTTGGAAATATCTCCAACCATGGTGAAAATGTTTCAAATGTAAAATATTTTTTGATTTATAGAATAGATATGTGTTATTAAAATTCTACATGAATTAATTAGATTGGGTATAAAAAGTGGTGAGTAATAGATTTATTAATGTAAGCATATAATCTTTAGTTTTATTAATATTTATTTTTAAGGGGGGCGCATATGTAAATTTTTCATGTGATATTGGTGTTGTTAATGTGTGCATGGGTGTGAACTGTGAACAGCTGGGCCACGCAAGTCCACAAACTTCCCAACCCCAAACGAAGAAAGAATTAGTCCAAACCATTCAATGGAAACAACTATAAAATAGACTTTTGACATCTAGACAGCAACCAGTTTTGCACCTTTCCAGGGGTAGCATTACGAAAACAGAGAAAAAAAAATTATGATTAATCTCATGGAGATCAAGTAGGCTTACAAGAGAGAAGTTCTTCCTTCCAGAACCCAAATCTCTCACCCTCACATTTAACGTGTATGTACGCATAGACACAAATGATGTCAAAAGCAGGGTATAAAGTTAATAGTGAATGTGTATATATATATATATATATATCATAGACCAATTTCCACAGTCAGAAATTGATTTACTTCTCGCACTAACAGCCCCCACCCCCCCCCACCCCCCCCACCCCCCAACACACACACACACACAACCAAAGTAATCATCTTAAGATAATGTATGCAATGTTGGATAAGTAATATATATGTCTTAATTTTCAGGATGCAGGAAGTACTTATTTCTTTAACATCATGTGTAATGTTATACCTAACATTTCATCATCCTTGTGAGCAGTAAAAGCATGCTCCACATTTGAGGCATCAGCTATGCCTTTGGCCTCATCAAGCATTGATCTGTATTTTTTCCATTGAGCTTTTGCCCTTCCTGTCACCAGCCACTACAATCAAAGATTAACAGATACAATTAAATTAAAGAGAGAAACAGTCATCTTCTTCGATAAAAAATCATCATAATCTATTTCTATAAAGTAAGGTAGAAATGAGTAGAGGGTTGTTAATGTCGCATGTATGTTCTCCCACCATAATATATTTATTTTTTGCAAATCACATGTGCCTCCCCACTAGGCAAGAAGACATGAAATGATGTATAGGAAAACGATACTTTTAGACTTGGTTATGAAATGAAATAAAAACCAGGAAATATTACCTCATCAGCTTCCACAATACTTTCTGGCAAAACCAAGCCCTTGGACTTCGCCCATGCCCTTGCACCTTCACCAACCAAGAAGCTGGGGAATACAAGTACTAGAAATGAAGGGCTGAAGGAAAAAATAAAATATGCCATGAAAATGAAGGATGTTACACCTGGTATAGATCTTAGACAACTACAAAACCAGCATACAGCCTCATACATGGTCAAGGCAACCAAATCCCCAATATTTTCCATGAAACATATGGCAAACAAATATTGGAAGTCCTCACGCCCACATAAGGTTATGACCATTTTGATCAGTCTAACTAACTCAAATTGACAGCAGTTCCAGTAAACATATGAAACTGCTGAAACTAGGTAGTAGGCAAGTATTTGCACCAAAAACTAAATAAAGAAGCTAGATAAGCCTAAGATATGGGCACTCCATATTATTAAAAAACCAGACATACCAAAGACATTGAACTCATGAACACAAGAGTTTAATGGCATCAGAACTATACTAGCATTTATAAAATTCAATAAAATAACAATGAGGCATGAAAAATAATGCATTCTTCAAAAATGGCCATGAAGAAAAACAATATCAATCATAATCTTACATGGGAGGTATTCGACCCAGCAGCAGAGAACCTGACATTTGTTCTTTGGCCAACAAAGCTGCAATCTGGATGGCATTCCGAACACCTGATAATCATTAACTTCACGAAAATGTAGAGTATCAAATGTAAACGGAAGCTGTAAAAGTTAAAGATGAAATTATCAACCCAAAAATTGAATTAATGGCTCGCCCAATACACATGAGGCAATTCATACCTGGCACTGCTCCAACAGCGCCATATACTCCCGAATTACCATCCATGATACTAGCATCACATTCCACTCGACCATCTTCAGTCAGATTCGAGCCTCGCCCAGCATTCGTGTTTGGATCATCCTGCAGTGCAATAGCTTCCCTCACTATTTGAAATCATAAATCTTTGCACAATTCACAGAAGATTGAGAAGGAGAAGAATTCCAATAGCATGAAATAACTCTCCGGCTCTGACGTAGAAGCATACCTCCAATACTCGAATGGCCGCTGAAACAGCATCTATGCATCCAGCAGAACCCTAAATTGAACCGAACAAAACAATCATTGAAATGGTTTGCGATTCCGTATACAATCTCTAAAGAACCGGCAACCACTTCAATTCAATTTTAATTATTTAAGTAAAATACTTCAAAATAATTTGTTTTTGTTTTCCTTTCTGGCGTTGGAAAACGAAAGGAGAAAGAGAGGGACCTTGCGCAGATCCGAAGCGGCGGCGAGGCAAGCTCGTTTCATGGCGGACCTCAGAGCTTTCTCGTTTGACGGAGCGTGATATCCCGCGCCGACGTGTACGGCCACGAAGAACCTAGGCTCCTCCCGATCGCCGGAGACTTCCTTAGCCATTTATTACGCAGTCGCAGATCAATTGTTCAGCCAAAGGAATTGGAAGTAAAGAAGGGGTGAAGTCTAATTGGGAAAAGTCATTTTGTTATTAAATTTTAATTTATTTATAGTGAATTCTGTTACATTACATGAAACTAATGTTAGTTATAATTTCATAATTGTTACTTTTTACACATATTTAAATATTTTTAGTTACATGTGTTTATATAATATTAGTTACATGTTACAATATATATATATATTAGGGCATAACCCGTGCCTGAAGGCACGAGCGAAAAAAAAATTAAACTTAAAAGAAACCAATATAAGCTCATCTATTTATATAACATTCTACACATATTTTATTAAAAATCAACAATAATAAATATTTAAATATCACTATCTAATAATTTAGATATTTATCTATTAAAATAATACCACAATTTGTAATTTTTTATTTCTTACTTTAATTTTTTTTTATTTAAAATTAATTAAATTACCCTATTAATATATATTGCAAATACTTTAAAAATGAAATTGCAAACCAAACAACCCTTAGGACTAATATCATGTTGAGTTTAAAAAATTATATAAAGAAAAAATATTTTCTACTTTTGATGTTCACCTTTTTAATAGATGATCAACTTGATTTTGTAACATTTTGAAAATTCTCAAATTATCCGTCTTTAGCCAGATGGATCTTTATTCGAACTCATCCCACTTCCAATTTCAGTCATATTCCGCATAGATGAACCTCCAAGATTTGAATTTTTAGTATTACTATCAATGTTAACATTACTGTTGACATTTGATGCACTTGTATATCATTCATATTGCTTAGTTTGGACAATGAATCAGCCATGCTCCATATCGAATAAACACTTCTAGTTTGGGTAATGAATCAACCATGCTCCCTATCGAATAAGTACCATTAAAAAATTAAAAATATTGACATAATTTACTTTGTTTATACGACACACTCTAATATTTGAAAGTTATTCAAATATTGAAGACGATCAATAATTAATGTAGAAAAAAAAATTGGACATAACTCCCTCTATTTATATGACATTCGAAATTATCAACTCCTGTTTTATAACACAACACTGACAAACAACCAATATCAATCAAGTACGAAAACAACGAACACAATCATATCATACAACAATAAGACCATAATCTACAATATGAAATTTAACAATACGACGAATAATAACTATGTATATACATTATAAATATAGTAATATAAGTCCACCACCCAGGGCTACTGGAACTTACCTTAATTATACTACGTCAAGCCATAGATTTCTCCATTTGTTTTCAATATTTGAAGTGACACATATTTGTATATCGTCTAGTGAAAATCAAACATAATAATTATCAACTGGACAAATAAATTATAATAATATTTAAGACAAACAAATAAATAAGTCAACTCATGGTTAGGAAAAATTACCTTAAACATGGACTCTCAAACTAAAAATTAAAGACGACATTAGAGCATACTAAACAATTGGAATTTACACTAAATATTACAAATATAACTCCACTTTTAATAATCTTGTAAAAAAATTATCACTGTGTAGAAAGAAAAAAAATGACAAATAATTAGATTTAATTTAAATGCATAAGTAAAAAAATGATAATATTTCTAAAAACACAGGAAGCTGGCAAGAAACAACTGTTCAACAGGTACCAGAACAAAAACTAAAAAAAATATGTTATGAAAAATTTGGATATAATCTCCTTTATTTATAGTACATTCCAAATTTTAAACACATTAACAAACATGATCAATGACAATGAAGCACGACAATAACTAACACAATTATGTCATAAACAATAATCCTTTTCTTGACTATGTAAGTTACAATCGAGAAAACCTATATATTATTGCAATATATTATATATGTGGCTATTACATACCCATTAATAGGGTACTACTGGTCAGTTTATAAGTTTTTTTTGGTATTTCTACGCGACATTTTGAACATTCTATAAACATGTTTACCTTGGGATGCTAATAGTTTCCTTGAGTGCTAATCTCCAAGTGGCTATAATATTGTCATCGGCAATGTACACTATACTGAGTCTTTTCTCAGGCTTCCACATGCCAAGATCAGTAAACTTTTCATCTGGTCTTCAAATAATAATATTTGCTATCGATCATAACAAACAAAAACAGATGAAAAAAATAGATAAATACAATCTGACTTGATTTTTATAACCATATGAAAAAAAAATAAAAATCCTGAAGTGGTGGATTCGGTGGTATTAGATTTACCCTACATCATGGTCCATATATGGCTTGCTGTCTTCACAATATGAAGACTTGGATCCAAAAATATTGATATTTGGAGAGTCCAAATCAGTCAATTCATTCTTAAGACCATACTTTGGCTTCCGACATTACCATACTTTCCAAATTATTTTTGCCTCTCTTTTTGCGTATTTTATGGGGAAACCATAGATTCTCTTCAAATATTTTTGAAATATTTGAAGTGACAAACATATGTATCTCGGCCAATGAAAAAGAAACACAATAATTGTCAACTGGACGAACAAATAAATTAGTATAATATTGAAGACAAATAAATAAAAAAATAAATTCACGATTAAGGACTACTGGAAATTACCTTAAACATACTTTAAAACCATAAATTCTGTTACTCAAAATTTGAAATGATTGAAGTGACACATGTATATATCTCGACAAATAAGAAATACAAATAAATAAGAGACTAAATTAATAATATAGTGACAACAATAAGTTGAATTAAATTAAACAATAAAAATAACGCAATTACCTCATGATGGTACCCCAACTATTTAGAGTAATCTAATTTACCATATTTAAGCAATCATAGAATTCAATCTAATGCTATAAAAATCAAATAAAATATGAAAAAAATTGTTAATGTTAATTGGACCTCAAAAGTGAAATAAATTATCCATTATTTGAAGGCATTATTTTATCTTTAATGAGAGTATAATTGTGTGCGAAAATTAATATGTTTCGTTAAATTTTCAACGAAACATTTTTAAGTGGTGAAAACTAAATCATAAGTTTACTATAAGAAATGATTACAAAATTTTGATATTTGTAATGAAATTTATTGATAAATCATGTATTTTCATTGAACTACTTTAAAATTGTGATAATATATGTGATATTGCTATTTTAACCAAAAATTTGAAAGAATTACATATTTAGCTATAATTTGTCTCATTTATTGACCGAAATTGTTAATGCAAATCAAATAGGGAAAATTCCCCTTCAAATATCAAAAGGAGCATTAAATTTCACATTCGAGTTAATAGGTAAAAAAATCACTGTTAATATCAAGCAAATGTGATTGGAAACAAAAGAAAGAGCGTGCATTATCATCTTACATGTTATTAAAATCAGAGATAACTTGAACAAACTAAAATTGAAACCAAATGGAAAGGCAATCATGTAGAAGACGTACCAATTGCATGAACAGAAATCAGTGAATACCGAAATCAATTAAAAAAGTAAATTAGAAAAATTGCAAAAAATTCTCATTCAATAGTTAATGTAACTCAAATAGGGAAAATTTCTTCTTTTTGTTTTTTGGTCACTATTTAGTTATAACTAAATAGTGGTAGAATACTATTATAATTTTTTTTTTATTTAATTTTAAAATCCAAATAATAGCTCACATATCTACCGAAAGGGTTGTTAAATATTAAAGTAACTATTACTTTAAATAACTTTTGCATTAGTAAGCCAATACTAACAACATTGAATAAAATTCCATATAATAAATAGCAAAGTTATCACAATTTAACTATAATAACACAATCAAACACCAATATAAAATACAGTTTAAAATTTGCACAAAGAAAAAATATTATAATTTGTAATTTCTCCACTCTTTGTGAAATAAACTCAACCATTTCAAACAATACACAATTACTTTTACGAAATAAACTTTATTTATTCAACATTACCTAGGATTTTACTTACTTTTTGAAATTAAGACAACCAATTCTAAAAATAATAAATGATTGTTTTGAAATCTACCTTAAAACTGTAAGGACGAATTACAAAATTTAAAGAGAATTTAATATAGTCAACTTTGTTTATCAAATGGAAACAACAATAACAGACATGACAAATAACCAACAAAGTAATACTTGTAATAATATTCCTTTAAACAAAGAAGTGATGTTCAAAATTAAAAAAAAAAAAAAAAAGTAATTGGCACATTGAAGCATGAAAACAACAATAACATACATGACAAATAACCAACATAATGTTTGTAACAATATTTCATTAACCAAAGAATTGATGTTTGAAAAAAGAAAAAGAAAATTAGTTGAACTTACCTGAATTGAAGTTCAGGAACTTACCTGAATTGTTCTGAGTACAACTAATTTCTTAATAGTCTAGCATGAAAGTATCGTGACCACCTAAATAACAAAATAATAACAAATTATTACATCTATCTATAATCCACCATTTCTAAAAAACTTCGATAATAATTTTAAAAAACATCAATTTCAATTTTATAGAAGTACTTAACTATAAATTCTCTCCATCACATTTCGGAATGTTTGGAGAGAGATGCGAATGTAACTTGGCCAATTAGGAACCACCACAATAATCTACAATTTACAAATATACAAATTAGTTAAAAAAAAAAAATCAAGGCAATAAATTAAATTATTTTAGTTTGAAACAATAAATATAATTGAATACCTCTTGTTTAAATCCCCATTTTAATAAATTCCTCTTATTTACTCGTCCAAGCTCTCGAGCCATTTCCTCCCAATCCTGTAAAATCAAATTGGAATTATTGTTTTGCTCATTTAAACAAAAATTAATATAATTGTATGCTTAATTGTGGTACCTTTTTTTTAAGACAAACTATAACAGAACTTCAGGATATACAATATTCGTAGTTGATAAAGATCCCGGATCAGGAAGTAGGATACTTAATCGATCGAAAGATGTACATCTTGATAAAGAGACATAAAGTTGGCCATGACTGAAAACCGGTGTGGTCAAGTCGACTCCGACAAATTTGACTGACTGTCCTTGGGATTTATTTATTGTCATGGCATACGCCAGACGAACTGGAAATTGACGTCTTGTCATTTGAAATGGAAATTCAGTACTTGACGGTGTCAATGAAATTCTGGGAATGAATGCCATGTTTCCAGCTTTTTCACCAGTTAAAATTCGAGCCTCTATTACACGCGAGGCACATCTTACAACCATCAATCTTGTGCCATTACAAAGCCCCTCGGTGCGATATTTCGCGGCAACATAATTGGAGAACCTACTTTCAGATCTAACTTGAACGGGGGCAACCCATGAGGGTCTAATGAATTCAAATATTCATTAGGATACCGATTTGTAATTTGAGGCTTAGATCCATCATCTTCAGACATTTTATCCGCAGCTAAATACGTAATTGTATCTCCAGAAAATCTGTCTAATGCAGTTGAATTTACAACACTTACATCATTGTTTCGCGCAGAAAGAATTGTACGTTCTGTTAGAAACGTAGGAGTAACAATACCCGGTGTATTAAGATCTGGATAAACAGTTGATATTAATTCATCCATATTACGGCAACTTTGTATGGTTGATGGCAATTGTATAGTTTCTTGTGCATTGTTTCCAATCTGAAATATTAAAACAATAACGCCCAATTTAGTTACTATCTATAAGTAAATATGTATTCACAAAAATAATATTTAAAATTTACCTGTAGCAGAAATTTTGAAAACTCAGTATTTCTATTATTTATGCTGCTTAAGCGCATGTTTAATTCCAAAGTCAAGACATTAACACTTTTCCAAAGGTTAGAACGTCTCAATGTCGCAGCAACAATTTGTTGGCGGACTCCTTTGGGTATAACAGGCAAGATCTGCCTGAAATCTCCCCCAAAAACTACGGTTATACCCCCAAATGGTTTTTTGTTATCGCGAATATCTTGCAACGTGCGATTGACAGCTTCAATGCAGTACCTATGTTGCATAGGAACTTCATCCCAAATGAAAAGTTTGGTTTCCCTGAACAACTCGGAATACAACGACTGTTTACTAAATCCACACACTGAATTATCAAGGATATCCAACGGAATACAGAATGTAGAATGTACTGTTCGACCTCCTTCTAACAATAGCGATGCTATACCAGACGATGCGACTGCAACAACAATATGACCAAGACTACGACATTTTGTTGCAACTGTATTATAGAGAAATATTTTTCCAGTACCCGCACCACCATTAAGGAAGAACATAGTTCCTCGATTAGCAAATACAGAGGAAGTTATAGCTTCATAAGAAACTCGTTGTTCAACATTAAGGCGTTCAATGTTGGTGTCAACATTCAATTGTTGCGCATTATGTTGTAATTGTCTGTGTTCTAATATTAGCCTATTTCCAACATCCATATTCCAATTTTCTACCGGTAGTGGCATTGATGGAAAATCGATTAAACTTTTGCCTGATTCTTGCAGTAGCTGATTCAAAAGGTATAAACCATAATCTTTAATTTGCTCTTCAGTTGGATCAGAAATTGCAAATGATGTGCGAAGTTTATGTGGAATATCGTCACAAATATACATTGAAAATCGATCCCATAATTCATGTGGATTTACCGGAGAACACTGAGTAAGAAGTATACAAAATAATCTCCTTAACTGATCATCAGTTCTCATTATGGACGCTTCTTGAAGACATTGTATCCATTCACTATCATCTTCTAAGAGTCCCATTGCCACACATGCAACCTTAAATGTTGCATGTTCAAAGTTGTCCACTCTACGTAAACACTTAAACGATTTTGGTCCTTTGACAACTGTTAATAGTAGACGCAAATAAAATCGTTCACCCGAATTAAGAGGTACAAAGTACATTCTACCAATAGCAAATCCCCTCTGTCTTGGTTTCCATACTTTTTCATTTTTATTCCAAACAAAGTGTTGGGGAAACTCCTGATAAGTATATGCACGCGCATCTTCATGTGCTGTACAATAGGCAAAATAACCCGTTAGTGTTGAAACTTGTAATTGAGCCCTAGAAACAATAGCTTCCATAGTTTCATTACGATTGAAAAGAACGTGATGCATTCCAGGCAGATGGAGTTCCAATCGAACAACAGTTGGAATCTCTTCATGTAAAGGGAAACTAAAAAGTCGCCAAGCCGCTTCTGATGCTCCAATGTATCTTGCATCAAGATATTGTTTGATTTCATCTATTTCTCCCAAAGTCAATGTACCTCGATCGCCACCTTTGTAGATATACTTGTGAATATATTTCACGCATCTAATTCCCTCGCAAACCTCAACATTAATATGACAATCAAACATTTTTGAAAGATATGGATTGTAAGGAACAACATCCCTATTATCAACTTCTTGTCCCCTAACAGTATAAACTTTACCATCATTACGACGATGGTAAATTGGATAACCATCTTGATCCATGGTTGTTTCATCTGCCCAAACACGTGGATACCTTTTTGTGCATCTACCATTTTCCATGCAAGGAGCTTGTGGATTTCGAGCACCGCATGGCCCATGCACCATACATTTCTTGACAGTTTCAAAAAGTTCTGGTTCTTCTTCTGAGTTAGGAAATTCTGCACAAACTATTCGATCCACTTGAGCACACGTTCGAATTTTGTATGGACCATCAAGAAAAATAAGCAAGTACATATGTGGAAGACCTCTTTTTTGGTATTCAATTGTGAAAATATGGGCAACTTTTTTCCCGAAAACTTGAGTATTTTCAACCTCTTTTATCAAAGCAATCCTCTTTTGTTGAAAAACACGGGAAATCAAATCTGGGCGGTCACTTGGCGTTTGATGCGGTAATAAGGTTGAAGTTACTTCATTCCAATCAGGGTTTGCAGTTATAGTTAGAAAAACGTCCGGATGATGGTTGTGCCGCGTTATAGCCATTGAATCTTGAAATATTTCAAACATATGCCTTGGACCACCAATAAATGAAGAACAATATCTCTCATACCACAAAACTGAGTTCCATCCTCGGTAATATTACAGCTATCCCATTTGTTGCAGGCAAATTAAACCGTCGACGATCTGTAGATGCATTGTACTGGAGAATAGCAGGCAAAGTTTGCATATTCAAATCCATCTGATTTAGAATTGCGTGAGCCTGACGAAACTTATCCGTGAAGGCATTGTGTTGCAACAAACTATCTTGAATAATTTGCAAAACATCATTTCTCAAATGAGGATTTCTCCGACATCTAACGCTATGAGCATATGCAGGATCATAAATATACAATTGAGAGTAAATTGGATTTTGTCCGTGTTCAGGAATCAATGATCCCGTTTGATGGCGCAATTTACCATGTATAGTAAATGATGTTGGACTTCTTTCGCTAAATACCCTTTGATCTAATTTAGCACCGAGACTTGTAAAAGCATTTGTTGCGTTGTACTCTCGAATGTAACGACGAAATGATTTTGACTTAGCATTTCCACCATCAAATATTGCTTTAATGTGTGGAGGTGGTATTGTTAGCAAAGGTAATTTAACTTTACCTTGTAAACAACATGTTCCAAATAAAGAACGCGTTGTGGTTGATTTTGACAATCTTTCATCCATCCAATGCAAAGTTGAACAGTAAGTATAAACAACATCCATTTGGCCGAGACTATGACGATTAGAAATTATACCATTCAAAGGATTGATTAGTAAATTTTCTAAGTCATCATTGTTTTGACTTACATCAAGATATTCATCCGCAGACGTTGGCCTGCATAAAAGAAAAATTAGATTCATTCATTTGATCATAACAACCTAAATGATTAAGGGATATTTTTTTTTACCATATACGTTCAAATAAAATAGGTGGTTCAACTTCCACTCTGGATTCTTCACAGAGACTGCGAGTAGAATTTAAGTTTGAGTCAGCATAGAAAGCTTCATCAATATTTCGTGGACCCTCTATAGCCGGAATAGTTTGATTGTTAACGACATCTACAACCGCGGGTGCTAGTGGATTTGCAGTCATAGATGGACCATTAGCAAGACACGTGATCTGACGATTTGATCTCTCACGTTCTCTTCTTGCTCGTTGTGCAATAGCAGCTTTTGATATCTTCTATACATAATTGTAATACAATTATCAATTAAACTAAAATAACTGTAACAAACTATAGTTAGAGATTAGTGATTGTTTTTAGTAGTTACATATTTTCTTTTTGAAATTTAAGTAATGCTTTGATTAATTTTCTTAAAACACAATGAGAAAATCACACCTGTTCATCATGCACTATAGATTCTTCATCAATATTGGCCTCAGAAGGTAAATTTATATCAGTAGCAACTCTCATTTCGGTATCCACCATTGGTGTAGTAGTTTGATTCTGGAAGACGTCGACAACCATGGGTGCTTGTGGATTTGCAGTCATAGATGGATCATTTGCAGGACACATCGTCCGACGATTTAATCTCTCACGTTCCCTTCTCGCTCGTTGTGCAATAGTAGCTCTTGATATGTTCTATATGTAATTGTCATATAATTATCAATTGAAATAAAACAACTACAGGAAACGATAGTTAAAGAGTAGTGAATGTTTTAGTAGTGTAACAAAAATTCTTTTTGGAATTGAAGTGATTTATTGATTCATTTTCTTGGAAACACAATGAATGAGAAAAGCACACCTGTTCATCTTGCACAATAGATTCTTCATCGATAGCACCTCTTGTTTCATTATCCACCATTGGTGTAGTAATTTGATTATGGAAGACGTCGACAACCATAGGTGCTTGTAGATTTGCAGTCATAGATGGACCATTTGCAGGACACATCGTCCGACGTTTTAATCTCTCACGTTCCCTTCTCGCTCGTTGTGCAATTGTAGCTCTTGATATGTTCTATATGTAATTGTCATACAATTATCAATTGAAATAAAACAACTATAGGAAACGATAGTTAAAGAGTAGTGAATGTTTTAGTAGTGTAACAAAAATTCTTTTTGGAATTAAAGTGATTTATTGATCCATTTTCTTGGAAACACAATGAATGAGAAAAGCACACCTGTTCATCTTGCACAATAGATTCTTCATCAATAGCACCTCTTGTTTCAGCATCCACCATTGGTGTAGTAGTTTGATTTTGAAAGACGTCCTGGTTTATTGGTGCTTGTTGATTTGTAGTCATAGATGGACCATTTGCAGGACACGTCGTTCGACGACTTAATCTCTCACGTTCCCTTTTCGCTCGTTGTGCAATAGCAGCTTTTGATATTTTCTATATATAACTGTAATACAATTATTGATTGAACTAAAATAACTATAGGAGACTATAATTAGATATTAGTGATTGTTTTTAGTAGTTTAACACAATTTTTTTTGGAATTTAAGTGATTTATTGATTCATTTTATTCGAAACACAGAGAGAAAAACATACCTGTTCATCTTGCACTATAGATTCTTCATGAATAGCACCTCTCGTTTCGGAATCCACCATTAATGTAGTAGTTTGATTCTGGAAGATGTCCACAACCATGGGTGCTTGTGGATTTGCAATTATAGATGATTGACCAATTGCAGGACACATCGTTAGACGATTTAATCTCTCACGTTCCCTTCTAACTCGTTGTGCAATAGTAGCTTTTGATATGTTCTATATATAATCGTAACACAATTATCAAAATCAAATAACTATAGCAAACTATAGTTAGAGATTAGTGACTGTTTGTAGTATTTTAACACATTTTATTTTAAAAATTTAAGTGATGATTTGATTCATTTTCTTGATGGAGATAGCGACGGCGACGACGGATCGTGAACAATGATCAACACACATAGATCAACGGATCTAAGATTAGAAATCAAGATCGATCGTAAACTGGATATGGATTTGGATCTGAATCTGAGATCAATATCAAAGGTACCAGATCGAGGCAACAATCAATCGATCATAAAACAGCTTCGAGTTGTACGCACAATGATTATGGTGTGTAGGTAGATAGATATGTGGGTTTCGGAGAGATTTGGAAAAAATTGGCCACGATTGTTAGGGATATAGAATGAGATAGGAGTGAAAAGTATAATTTTGCTATCAAGATTCACTGTATGTAATTAATTATGAAATCCCTTCATTTAATTAGGATTAAAAAAAAGTTTTTTTTTTTTTTTTTTTTCAGTATAGTTTAAGTATTTATCTATTTAGAAAACAGATAAAAAAAATTGCAAAAATTATATAATTACATAACTAGTGTGTATGGAAATAAAATTAACCATTTCAATAATAAAAAAACAATCAATCATCTATCTAACATAATTACGAAATAATACTATTACCATTCATAAAGAAAGTTTAGTAAATAAAGCATACATACCACATTAAATGGGACATTCTCTTTTTCCATTCCTTTTCCTTTGTAGTTTGCTTCATTATTTTGCATGGTCAAATGTTTATCCTTAAAATAATAAAATTCATAATCACAAATAGTTAAAAGAAGTTCTAAAGCAATCAAAATGTATAACTTGTTAAAGTGGTAAAACTACATTCCTAACTTATATCACACAAATTTGAAGGGCAAATGCCCTTGTAACACCTTCTACTTTATCTTAATATCAACTAACCACATCTCCTAGAATTCACGTGCTTAATAACTCATTCAATTTTAGAAAATTGATAGAAAAGATGTTATGTTGAGTTTGCGCTTAAACATATGCATTTATCAACTTGGGTGTAAAATGTATATTTTAAAATTATATTGGGGTTAAGTAATAGTAAGGTAAAAGTGAGCGGGGGTCAAGATTCTCTCTATATAATTAATTATGAATAATTTTTTTGTACTAATAATCAACTTAATAAAATTACGATCTTATTAAAATTAATTTTAATTAGGATTAAATATGAGAAATTATTTTTTAATGTAATTCAAGTCTTTTGTTGTAGATAACAAATAAAAAAATTACAACGTATAATAATGACATAAACATGGTGTGTGGAAATAGAATGAACCATGTTCGAACATTAAAAAATAATCAATCATCTATCTAATAAAATTACGAAATAATACTATGACCATTCATAAAGAAATTTTAATAAATAACGCATACATATCACATCAGAAGAGACATTATCTTTTCCCTTTCTTTTTCCTTTGTAGTTTGTTTCCTTATAAGAATGAAATATATAATCACAAATAGTTAAAAGAAGATTCAAACCAATCAAAATTTGTAACCTATTAAAGAAGTAGAACTACATTACCAACTTATATCACGCAAATTTCAAGTAAAATTCCTTTAAACTCTTCTACTTTATCTTAATATGAACTAATCACATTCCCTAGATTTCACATGCTTAACAACTCATTCAATTTTATAAAATTAAAAAAAAGAGATGTTATATTGAGCTTGAACTTAAACATATAAATTTCTCACCTCAATATGAGGGTGTGAAATTAGATTAGGGTTAAGTGATAGTGAGGTAAAAGTAATAGGGGTTACAGGTGATTTGTCCAAAATAAAATAAGAATGAATTATGAATAATTTTTTTGTACCAATAATCAACTTTATAAAATTAGGATTTTATTAAAATTAATTTTAATTAGGATTAAATATGAGATTTTTTTTGTTGTTGTAGATAACGGATAAAATAATTGCAAAGTATAATAATGAGATAAACATGGTGTGTGGAAATAGAATGAACCATGTTCGATCATTAAAAAATAGTCAACCGTCTATTTAATAAATAACGCATACAGACCACATTAGAAGGGACATTCTCTTTTACCTTTCCTTTTCCTTTGTAGTTTGCTTCTTTCTTTTGCATGGCCAAATGTTTATCCTTATAAGAATGAAATGCATTACCACAAACAGTTAAAAGAAGATTCAAGCCAATCAAAATTTATAACCTATTAAAGAAGTAGAACTACATTACCAACTTATATCACACAACTTATAGTAAACACTTCTACTTTATCTTAATATGAACTAACCACATGCTTAACAACTCATTCAATTTTATAAAATTGAAAAAGAAGATGTTATGTTGAGCTTGCACTTAAAACATATTAAAATTAGATTGGGATTAGGTGGTAGTAAGGTAATAGTAATAGGGCTTAAAGGGGATTTGCCCAAAATCAAATAAGAATGAACAATCATTAATGGTACAAATATACCACATCAATAGAAAGATTTGAAATAATAAAAAAAAATTACTCAACAAAATTATAGCATTCTTACTCTTGAAATAAACATTGCGTTGTATTCTTGTTCGGTGTGAACTTCAACTTGGACATTTCTTTGTTGAAGAAATTCAATCTGTCAAAATTTATGTATATAAATATAAAATAATAAATTAAATGGTTAAATGGAGTATTTTCAATAAAGAATGATTTGACCAAACCGTTTCATTCAATTCAGTAGTTTTCCGCATAAAAATACAAAATTGATTATCAAGATTCATTGTTAAAGAAAAAATTAAAAACTTGAGATATAATGAAATTTACATTTCCGTAAAGAGTTATTTTATCCATTGGCAGTAGTTAATAACCTGCAAAAATAAAACCAAAATAATAATATTTGATCAAATTAGTGAATAAAGATTTGTGTAATTTACAAAAAACAAAACTGATGCAGACTCAAATGGCAGCATGACAGAAACAGAAATTGGATCTATACTTTGTGCGTGAATGGTATGGGCCGGGGGTCCACTCATCATGTTAGATAGACATTGACCGGTTAGTCGACCTCTCTGGGGTCCCTACCTTGCCACATGTCGTGTTGTGATCGGTTCACGGTGGTCGGTGAAAATAGTACCCCTCCTCAAGGTTAAAACATGAATTGGATTGCTTAATCGGGAGCATTGACCAACTATCAATTTTCATTTGATAAATTCCTGTTTCCTTCGCCTCCCTCTATCTCAATGATCCGATGATCAACGACAGTGCTCAAACATGGTCGATGATGACTGTTAGTGGTGGTTGGTGACGGTGGTTTGTAGTGGTGATCAACGTCTCTGTAGCAATGCAAGCATACACGTGCTATACACACGCTAACTTAAATAATAACCCCCTACCATTATAGTTGTCCAGAGTTGGTAACTGGAGAACGTTTGACCTTGTATCTAAGATTGTGACGAATGAGTTTTCTACCCTCCAATACCCTAAATTTTTTTTGATTGCTAATATGGAGAAAATGAAGAAAAATAATAATATTATTATTATTATTTCATAATCACCGATGGCGATTGACTTCACAATAGAAATTGAATTGTAATTGTGCAAGTGAATGATAGATAAGGAAAAAAGGGGTACTCAGTACTCACAGGTGGGCAACAACGTTGGAAGCTCTAATTGAGAAAGGGCAAACGGCAAATTGAAGAACCTGAAATCCGTAAGAAATCTGCAGAACAAATGCGAGGAGAAAGAAAATAAAAAGAAATTAAGAACGACCACAAATCAGTGAGGTCTAATGAAATGGCAGCAGGATCTGAGCGAAATAAAATCTGCCTTGAATTAAAAGGAAATTGAAGTCAATACAGTAATTACCAATGATAAAACGACGGTTTCATAATTTCATAATTACCAAGAATTGTTCTTTAAATTGTTCATCTTATTCAAAAGAAGAAAATAATGCAATCAAAGAAGGTTGTTCAATGTTTCTGTTTCTATTTTTCGCATGTAAATATTTCTACTTCACTAAATACACAAAAACGAAACAAATGCTAAGCAGAAACATTGAACAGAAACACAGACGCTAAAAAAATGTCATCATTCCTGAATTGTCTTTAAAAATAAACACTAAACAAACGTCATCAAAGAATCAAAGAAGTGATTAATTTTTTCCAGATATTCTTGATACTTCACTTACATAATTTTTCATGATTTTGGCTTTGAATCTAATATGAATATGAGAAAATCAGCATTTTTCAAATACATACACCGAAGAAGCAAAATATACCTGATCAGGCCGCTATCGACGGACTGTTTCTGTTTCTATTTCTCGAGTGTAAGTGTTTTTACTTCACTAAACACACAAAAATAAAATAAATGCTATGTAGAAACATTAAACAGAAACATAGACACTAAACAATGCCATCAATCTTGATTTGCCTTTAAAAATAAACACTAAACAAACGCCATCAAAGAATTAAAGAAATGCATAATTTTTTTCCAAATATTCTTGATACTTTAGTAAAACAATTTTCCATGGTTTTGGCTCTGAATATGAGAAAATCAGCATTTTTTACAACATTGTGTTCATAAAATGGTTACATAGATCAATCGGAACAGAAACCGTTATTTAAACTATTCTTCTTCTTCAAAAGAAGAAAAGAATTCAATCAAAGAACGTTGTTCAATGTTTATGTTTCTATTTCTCGCGTGTAAGTGTTTCTGTTTCACTAAACACCCAAAAACGAAAGAAACGCTAAGTAGAAACATTAAACAGAATCACAGACACTGAGGTAGCGTTTGTTACTGATTCTGTTTCTAGACTTCTGCTTCTGTTCCCAGAAACGTTTTTAATTGTAACAGAAATTTGGAAAATGGTGTTCTAAACACAGAAAGTTGTTTTTAAAAATGTTGGGAATAAAACAATTCAAATTTTCTTAGGTTGCATATTGTGTTTGTTCCCAGTTTTTTTAGAACATAAACACTAAACAAATGGCACCATGGTGTTTATGTTCTCTTAGTTCTATGTTTAAACATGTTCTTGGTTATCTATACAACTCTACTATAGAGTATCAAATAAGATTCTTGGTTTTATTATTCCCTTATAAGCTGCAAAGAAACCTAAATAATAAGAGGGAACAAAGAAACAAATGGCACCATGGTTATATTCTTGCACTGAGATGTACGTTCTGTGTGTTTATGTATTTATAATAAATTTATAAACACATGAAAAGAAAAAAAGAAAAGAAGAGTTTCTTAGGTTGAATTCGAGATAAGTACATGAAAAATCTAAAACTGATCTACGTAAAATGCAATCCTTAACTAAAAACCAACCTTACAATCATGCATAAATTCAGCGTTCATCGTGAAAAGAAAGTTTTTGTCATTACAAACTTTTATTCACGTCATTACAAAGAGAACAACTACACTTAATTTCTTACAATGCAACACATATTTGGTTACTGCCATTGACTTATTGATTGTTCAAGATTTCATACTTACTTTATTCCCTCAATCTATATCTTTATATTATGGGAAGAGAGCATAGTTATGGCCCCAAGGAACTCTCGATTTGTGTTCCTCTCAGCTACTGTGCCCAATGCAAAGGAGTTCGCTGACTGGGTTGCAAAGGTGATTCGATTTTTCATCTTTATTGTTGTTGCTGCGTTTTACTAAAAAGAGCATCAATTTTCCCTATTAGTATTTTTTTTTATCTTTTCTTGGTGCCACAACAGTTCTTGTCCTCTATGGTAGAATTTCCTTTGCATGGACTATCCATATACTTAGTTGAATGGTTATTAGAGTAAATTTCCACAAGATACAGAGATATGCAACACATCCTGGAGCCTATTGTAGGTCATTGGATGTTTTTTTTATCTTCAAAAATAGATTTATGAACTTCATAGATAACTCTTATCGTTTCAAAGTCAAGGCATTGGACTTTTGTTTTTTTTTTTTTTTTTTTGTTGTTGTGTGTGTGTGGGTGGGGTGGGGTGGAGTGGGGGGGGGGGTGAGAACTGTAGTAACTTAGTGGAACAACATTCTAGTGAAGTGTGAATAATTGTAGTTGTAAACTCCTTTCTTTATGAATTTAGTGGAAGATAAGTTTTTTTGAGGAAATTCGAGCACAATAAGATAGTGAAAGATGAGTTTTAACGCTGCATCCGAAAAGTTCAATTTTAACTGGAGATCTTTCTATTTGAGCAAGTTGATTTTGGAACTATAAGACAGTGATCTATACTATTACGAAATGCTTATCTTAATATTTTTATTTAGGTCAATCTTGTATGTGTGGATTCCGTACTATGCCTAGATCGTTAATATAATGTCAATATGCATGTCCATCAGCAACCATGTCATATTGTCTACATTGATTACCGGCCAACACCCCTTTAGCATTATATTTTCCCTTCAGGAGGAAATGGTCTGTACTTGGTGGTGGATGAAAAGGGAAAATTTCGGGAAGAGAGCTTTCAAAAAGCTCTGAATGCTCTTGTTCCTAAAAGTGAAGGTGAGAGGAAAAGGGAGAACGAGAAATGGCAGAAGGGTTTGGTGGTTGGTAAAGCTGGTGAAGAAAGTGACATATTCAAGATGGTCAAAATGATTATTCAACGCCAATATGATCCTGTAATATGTTTCAGCTTCAGCAAAAGGGAATGTGAATTTCTTGCAATGCAGGTGATTTCTAGATAAGTACATGAAAAATCTAAAACCGATCTACATAAAATGCAATCCTTAACTAAAAACCAACCTTACAATCATGCATAAATTCTGATATTCACTTGATTATTGAGAAAATTTCAATTATTCATCATTGTCAGTAGATCTCAAATCTACCTGATATTCACGTTGTTCACTTGAAATGCATAGAAGTCCGAATGCCATGATTTCTTGAAAATCTGCGTCAAATATACAAACTATTATCCATTCAAAAAACGAAAATGGCCTAGAGGAGATTAAAAAGGTGTGGAACGTACCTAAACTAAACCAAATGAGAATATATATAAAAAAAATAAAAAAAAAGGTAAAATTCAAGATGGAATCTATGGACACCAATTCAAAAGACACTCAAAATTAGCTCGAGAAACATCAGGTCTCATCATATATCTACCTCGAATATGTATGCATCAAAAACCATAACACACAAACCAAAGATATATTCATGTCCGAGGCACGATAGCGACGGCGGTACCTGATGAAGGGGGAGAATCAATGATTCGGTGGTTGATTTCTTGAGATGAAGAATCTCCGATGGCGATTGAATCTCCGATGGCGATGGAACGGGATGGCGAACTGAGAAAATCTAGATCAATTCCTCTGCCACGAAATGAAAGAAGAAAATCGGAGGTCAATCTTGATTCTGGATCTGAGATGAATCGGAGAAAATCGGAGGATATTGGAGAAAATACTACTTGAAGGCAGCGTTTGTTCTAGGAGACGATGAAGGCGACGGAAATTGCAGGTGCGATGGTGATATCGAGGCGACGATGACGGCGACGGCAGTAGCGGATGGGCTAGAGATGAAATGAAAGAAGAAAATCGTAGGTCAATTCTTGATTACAGATCTGAGATGAATCAGAGAAAATTGGAGAAAATCGTACCTGAAGGCAGCGTTCGTTTGAGGAGACGATGACAGCGACGGAGGCGACGGAGATGGCGAGGCAACGATGGCGATGGCAGTAGAGGATGAGCTGGAGTTGGCGAGACCAACGGCGACGATGGATTGGGGATGATCTGAAGAGGAAAGGTGGAGCTCACGCTTTGGGAATGGAGATGGCTATAAAAGATTGAGAGAGCAAATTAGACTATTGCAATTGTGGCAGGATTGTGAGAGATTTGGGAGATTTATTTGTAGATAGAGAAATTATAGTGTTGTAACTTGAGAGATTTTTTTTAAAAATAGTCAATCACAACCGTTGGATCGAAACGATCTCACGGTAAAAAATGATCAAAAAATATCAACCCTTGATCTAATCTGATCAGATGGCCAAAAATGTCTATTGATATCATTTAATTTTGTCCGTTGAATATCCAATCTAACGGTCCAAAATGTCTCAAATATAAAATGTCTTCAAATGTAATCTTAACCGTACGATACTTGATCCGACGGCTCAAAATGTCTCAATATATATATATATATATATAAAATATTTTGTGACATTACTGAAAAAATATCAAACTTTTTAATTACATATCAGAGACATGTAACTAAAAAGTTACATATTATTAAAACATATAACTGAAAAATATTAAATTTTTTAGTTACCTGTAATTAATACAGTGATATTATACAGAAAATAGTTACATGTAACTAACACGTGATTATCATATGAGTAAGGTTTCCGCGTTTTTAAAAGAGATGGGATTAAATCAAAAGTTTTTACCACATGTAGGACTTTTGACCAATTAGAACTTAAATATAGGACCTCCTACCCATTGTCCCATTTTTTTTTGGGAAAATTTTTCTGCAGTTCTAAATGGCCAAAAAATAACTTTTCAAGGATCATGGATTTTTGAATCATCCCAAAACCCTCATGAAAATCGGATTACCGATTTTGCCTCTCTCTCTGGCGCTGTGTACTGGGCAGGCGGGCCCTGCTGCCTCTCTCTCTCTCTTTGCAGGCAATGGGCAGGCGGGCCCCACGCCTGCTCTCTCTCTCTCTCGGCAGGCAGTGGGTAGGCGGGCCCTACACCTGTCCCTCTATCTCTTTCTCTGCAAGAAGTGGGTAGGCGTGGGGCCTGCCTGCCCCCTCTCTCTCTCTCTCTCTCTCTTTTATCTCTTCTCTCACCACTCACTCTCTCTCTCTCTCTCACTCATGATTTTGGACTCAAAAAAGGGACTCACTCTATTTTCTCTCATTTTTATTTTACTCCTTTTATTTAGCATTATTTCAATTTCAAAACCCCATTTCTTTATTTTTCAATTTCACACATTTTTCTTTATTTCATTTTTTTTTTATTTTTAGAACAAATGATAGTCCTTAAAAAGTTGTTTCTTGAAGAACAATGTAAGTGGTATTTTGTGATATTTTTTAGTTCATTGGATATCTACTTAATTTCACCTACAAGTCTTGTAGAAATATATTGAGTTCTGTAATGTTTAGTAGATATCTACTTAATTTATTTTAAGTAGATATCTCCTTAATTTATTTTCAGTAGATATCTACTTAATTTATTTTCAGTAGATATTTACTTAATTTGGAACAAATGAAATGTTTCAAAAATAAAAATAAAAAAGGAAAAAAGAAAAATGGAATAAAGAAAAAGGTGTGAAATTGAAAAATAAAAAAATTGGGGTTTGAAATTGAAATAATACTAAATAAAGGGAGTAAAACAAAAATGGGAGAAAATAAAGTGGATCCCTTTTTTGGGTCCAAATCATGACTAAAAAAGGAAAAACCCTTGCTTGTAATGAATTAGGGGTAAAAAAGAAAAAGAGAAATATTTGTCAATTCAACATAGGACTTTTCAAATAAAAAATGTTAAAATAGGAGTTTTGATCATTTTGGGAAAATGGTGGGACTTGAAAAGTTGTCCACTTTAAAAAGAGGACTTTTGGAGGAAAATCCCTTTTTTTTTTTAGTTAAAATATTATTTTGTGAATGAATATCTTGTGCCGAATAAAAATTTAGAATTATACTCTACCCTAGCCAAACTAGCCAAACAAAGAGAAATCTGGCACATGTGTTTGACATAGATACCACGATACCATGTTGTCTTTTAACAAATATTGGAGAGACCTTTCGCCGGAGAAAACTATTGACCAATTAACCTTTTAGCCTTGTCTTTTATCATAGTACTCTCCAACAAATTCTAGATGTCAATTTGACTGCTTATATAATAGTGTAATATCTCGAGAAATTTATATTTTGGATATATTATTTTATATAAGTTTAATATTTTTGGAAATGTTTTGTAAATTTATAGTGTAAATGATATTTGATAATTTTTGAGGTTAAATGTTATTGACTTTTAAAATTTTTGAGACTACTATGTTATTTAAAATATACTTTTAAGAATTTTGAAATATAATTAATATTTTTTTTATTTTCAAAATATAAATTTCTCGTGTATTACAAATAGACAATTCATTAACCTGTTTTTATAAAACAATCAATTTAATTTATGTTAACTCATATTTAATAAAAAAATTTCAACATGCAGAACAATCATTTTTTATTTTTGATTTTGGCGTTGAAATTTTATTTTACTTTTCATCACTTGAATGAGCCTTGATATTTTCGTAATTGACTTGTGAATCATACTATTGTGTTAACTTCAACACAAATTCTATAACACATTGATTTCGACACTCCATTATAATAGTATCAACCATAATGTTGACAAAATTTGGATTTGTTTTTGCAATTATCTTGTGAATCATAATACTGTGTTAACTTCAACACAAATTTATACATATAGATTTCAATTCATTATATATGAAATGAGTATACTATTGACAAAGTTTATATATATACCGTAAATCGTGTGACTTCACGAACATCTTATTACCTAAGTTGATTTGAATACGGTTTAATACAATTGTAGTTTTAGTGAAGCAATAAAAGTGGGATATACATGCTTGTTGTTGCATAAAATATCGAGCTAAAGAAACAAAGTCTCTAAATTTCTACGTCGACAGATAGGTCGACTTCTGAAACTTTCTGTATTGTCCAGTCGACACGTGATAGATGGCGGTCGACAGATGGGTGAAGAGTTTTTGGCTGGGCTACGTCCTAAATTGAGCGGTCGACAGACGACTATTCGTTGGTCGACTTAGGGGTCTGTTTCAGGATTTAGTGGAATTCTGGATTTTATTCTAATAGTAGCCGTTACTAAAAGTTTTATGGTTAAGATCTGAGAGATATATTAGGAATTTGATGTTATTTGAGATATGCAATATATATTATGATATCCCTATAGATATGGTTCATTAAGTTTGAAAATTTCTCAATTTGGTACATGTAATTCTTTCTATCCTATTTAGTTGTGATTGAGAAATATTTGGGGGATTTAATTGAGAAGTTTAAAAGCTATAATTAAGTGATTTGGAACAGGATGAAGTCATAATGATATAAGGGGTCTATAAGAGCAATTAAATGTCATAACAAGTAAGAACTAGCCATTGGAGAGCTTGTTTCAATTCCTTATTTATAGACCTGTGTTTTTCACTTATGAAAGACCCCAATCTATCAATATCAAGAACTATTCAGTTCAGAAGTTTTTATAAGAGTAATCATTCTGATATTATTTGGAGAGATGGAATTGTGAGATCAATTATTGAGAAGTTCTTGAGTTAAAACGCTGATGGTGTAAGCGTCACCGAGTTGAGCTGTCTAGCGTTCCAATCTATAATTTTTCGGTGTTATCTGGGTGAGATCTTTCCAAGCTATTAATATTTACATCATATTTATTTTTCTATATTTGCTTGGTTGATAAGATCTTGATGAAATCGTTTTTGAACTTTAAAAGTATAAAAATCTTTTAAAACGATTTGTGTGATAATCTAATTACGTATTCAATTTTGTGCTACCCATATTATTTTTATAATCATATTTTTGTTTCCTCACTTAATTCTATCACTAGTAATTATCGGAACATTAATTAAGTTTAAATTGATTTGAGGTGGTAGAAGTTCTGAGTGGAAAAAACTTATCAATTTCTTGTAATTGGTGAGTTGTATGCGGATTAGATACTATTGGAAGTATCTAATCAGGGGTAGTTGGGTTTCAATATCTTCTGATAAAGAGATTGAGGTGTTAATTCTTTCTTGATTGAATTTGTGAGTAATTTTGTAAAGGTTTCATCCTTACCTGAAAAAAGGATAGTTGAAGTGTTTCTGTGAGATTTTAATTCTTTAGCCTAAAGTATAAAAATAATTAGGTTATTTTTGAGCCTGTAAAAAATATAGGTTATTTTTCGAATTTGTAAAAAGTAGAGGTTATTCCTGAATTTGAGAAAATGAATTTGTAAATGTTGATTCCGAATCTGTGAAAAGAATCTTTGTGAGAGTTTGGTTCCTACCTTTAAAGAGATCTTGAGTTTAGTGGGTGCAAATCTCTATGGGGCTCGAAGGATTGGATTAACCAAGAGTAACTTGGTGAATTAGGATATATCGTAGTGTGCTGCTTTATTTATTTGATTTCTATTATTGTTTGGTGTGCACCTAGTTAATAACACATATCCGCTGCTATAAAGATAATAATTAATTTTAGGATAAAATTAATTATTTAATTTTTGAAGTGTTATAAACTCTAAAATTTTTAATACTACCTAATTCACCCCCCCTCTTGGGTAGCTCAATGGACCAACAGATGCCTTGTAAGATGAGAATTGCGTTAGACTTTTATATATTGTCAGGATCAAGTAACACAAGCAATGTGGGATTCAACAGAAAAAAAAAAAAAAAACAATTTTGCTTAGCCAAGCACATTGTGCTTATAGTACGTTGCTTCATGTTAGGAGATTCCAACTTATAATCATATGACGTCAAGTGGGCTAACTGTTTTCATATATAGATTATTTTGGGAAGTCTCAGAGATTGGACGTGGGATTCTATCGCACACCATCACGTGCAATCCCGCCTTGCATGTGACGCAATCATGCACAAAGATAATTACAATCTTGACGAATGAGAAGGGCATAATTGGAATTTCATCATGTACTTACAAATACAATCATATATACAAATAGGGGTAAAACTGTAATTTCATGATGTGCTCACAATCTTGCAAAGTGACGTAGGACCATTTGGTGCACAAGTCTGAAATACTTCAAACTTCCAATCAATTGAAGTTTGATTTTTTTTTTTGTTCTTCACACTTCCGATTCAATATCACCACCACCTCACAATCTAAATTAATCTGCAACCCTTTTTCACCGAAAAAAATAAAAATAAAATATAATTCATTCGAAAGATGATACCTTGTTACGGACAAAGAGAACACCAGAAGGGCCGTCATCGGGCAGCAAAGCTAACCTCACAGGGCTGTCAGCACCTTCTGTAACAGTCAATATACCGGCATTGTGATTTATGTCTGTCTTGACATAGCCTGGGCACACGCAGTTCACCCTAAAACTTGGGTACCTTCTTGCCAGCAGCCTCGTGTATGCGTTCATGGATGCTTTTGAAACCGTGCTGGCGGAAAGAAAAGAAGGCCAGCCATTGGCTTCCAAGAAGCCATTCTTGAAGTCCTTCAGAAACTCATTCACTACTTCATCTATTTTTTCTTCTGTTAGCCTCTCCACATCACTTAGCACTCCTTTTGCCCATTTATTGTGTATATTCTAAAGAAAACATAAAAAGAGAGAGAGGGAGAGATTAAGTATTTTTTTTTTCGGTTATTGGAATTGAAGTGTGTAGAAATTCAATGGCCTCACTCACTCTCAAAAGACGCCTTGAAAGAGGAGCATTACCCTTAGACTTATATATAGCTCAGAATTAGATAACACAAGCGATGTGAGATTCAACAAAGGCGTTTGGCAGCACAAAATTCAAGGGTTGAAAGTGCAATTTGTAAGTTGTCGTTAGAATCTACAATTCTGTGAAACCACGCAACCTTAAGTCAATATTTGAGTACCTTTAGCCTTCCCATGTAGGAAGAAACATTTACAATCCTTGGTGATTTAGACAACTGGAGGAGAGGAATGAATGCCTCGGCCATTCTTTTCGCACCATAGTAATTTGTTTGTAGGCATTCTACTGCCAACTCATAATTCTGAGTCGCCAATTTGTTCCGATTAACTTCTTCTCCTACCATCTGCATCAGCAAAGCTTAACCCAAAGGAGGAGAAAGAGACACAAAAAGAAAGAACAACTGCATTTTAATTGGGTGGCGTTTGTCTACTGTCTTTGTTCTCAGAAAACTTGGAACAAAATTAGAAATAAGGGTAACAAAAAAAAATCTACTTCTGTTTCTAGATCAAATTTATGGAATGGGATAGAAATATATTTGTTTTGTTCCAAAAATTCTGTTATTGTTCAAAGTTCTCTGGGAGTAGAAACACTAAAGAAATGCCACCTTGATGTTCATGGTTAAGTAACAAAAATCGGAGATAAATGCCATTAGGATAGCACAAAAAATAAAAATGAGAAAAACTAAAACTGTAAGATCTGATCTCAACGTTGTTGTTGTGCCTTTTTTTTTTTCACTCAAGAAGTCACTCTGCATATACGAAATTTCAATTTCACTAAGGTAGTGTTTGGTAGCATGAAATCGAGGACAAGAAATCAAAATACGTATATGAATTTTTACTTGGTTTCTTTTCACATGGGTTCATTACTAATTTCAATGCTGAAGCTACAATTTCATGCTTTCAAGCGCTACCTAAAGTTGCTAAGAAATATATACACCGAAGAAACCCTACTGAGTCTAACTCAGTTTCAAAAGACGTCTTGTAAGATGAGGATTGTCCTAGGCTTCATATATGGTTCAGGATCAGGTAACACAAGCGATGTGATCAACATCGATGTGGGATTCAACATGTTAAACATCAGACAGAGAACCTGATTCTAATATCATGTAGAAAACCCAATGGGCCTAACTCACTCTCAAAAAATGCCTTGGAAAAGGAAGATTACCCCAAGACTGATATATAGCTTAAGATCAAGCAACATAAGCGATGTGGGATTCAACGTACACGGTCTACTAAAAAATATATGAAGAAAAGACTCACCCCATTAGAACCAATAGCGGCCGCTTTCAAAGCATCCCCATCTAGTATGGCGCCACTAATGCCAGCATTGTTCACCTGTACAGTATAACATTACTTCCCAAACCGCTTGGGTAAGGTTTGTGAAAAAGGTATTGATTATTAGTCTTATTTTTGTGCGAAAGAACAATGGGCGTAATATTTAATTAGTGAGTATAGCAAAATGGCGTTAAATGCTGCTAGTAGAGTTCCTATGGTATTCTTTTTCTTTTTAATCATTTATATTTCTTTATAATTATGATTTGAGTGTATATATGTTTGTGTGTGTATATATATATATCATACCAAGATATCAAGCTTTCCGAACTGGGTCTTCACAAAATCAGCAAGCGAGGAAACACTAGCCTGATCCACTACATCAAGCTGATGAAAGACGACGTGACCAGATAGGCCAGATGCTTTAAGTTTTTCAAGAGCTTCAACTCCTCTCTTCTCATCCCGAGCCGTTAACACTACAATGACCCCATGAGAAGCTAACTGTCTACATATTTCAAGCCCTATCCCTTTGTTTGCCCCTGTAACAACTGCATACCTAAAAAACGAGATATAAAACAGAAAGCTAAGTGACTTAAAAATAAATAAAACACACACGACACAACAACAAAGACAACACCAAAAACTAAGCTAGTGTTGTTGGCATTGCGGTTACTGACTTGTAGGAAGTATATTTGATATGAAACAAATCAAAAAAAAGGGGAAAAAATGAGAGAAGGGTGGGGGGTACCTCTTTGATGCATTGCTGGAATTTGCTTCTGCCATTGTTGATGACACAAAGGTTTAGTGCTCAATGGTCATCAACAAATCAGATGTATATGTCTCTACTACTCTCTCTCTCCCCCCCTCTTCTCACTTCTTGACTTTCGTACTTGACCATTTAAAAAAAAAAAAAAAGAACTCGGGAAGGAAAGAACAGAAGTAATTTACTAGTTGATGAACTGAGAGCAGGGAAATAACTACACTGCACTGTTTCACAATTAAGAACATGTGTTTGTGGGATTGAAATGGCTGGACCACCACCTTCAGCTTTGGAGACAAGAATGATATGCTATATCTTTTTCGGATTCTGCATAAACAAGAAACTGGCCAAAACAAATGGTGGCCTCACATCTGTTGTCATGCAGCAAAGTTTGAAATTTCCACTGCATGTGGTAGTAAACATATCAGTAAGTTTTATCCACATATGTGTTTACCATAAACTTCATAAACCATATAAATATGAGCGTGTGTGTGTCTATATATATCCACTTATTCATATTAAAGCATTTGACTTATCCTCGGGACGCGTGAAATCCCCTGTTCCACATGCATCGGGCAATTACCGTTATAAAACTCCTCAAATGGCCAACATGGAATAACTCGTGCAGCGGTTAAAGAACGGGAAAAAAAATGGCCATAACCTTTTATATGGAAAGAAAATGAATATATATATATATATATATATATATATATATATATATATATATATATATAATATAAATTAGGAGTGAATTTAAAAATGTCCTACAGTAGCTACAATATTTTTATTTTTTGGGAGGGAAGCATTTTAGGCCATTAGATCTGATATCTAAGGGCTAAAATTGAACTAAGGAGAAGAGACATTTCTAACCATTGGATCACTTTTGATGCAATGGTTAAGATGTCTTCCCTCTCATTTGTCTCAGCCCCACTTCCTCACACAGTCGCACGCTCAACCTCTCGCTCTCAAAGGCTAGTGCATCACCATCACCAGGTAGGCCTCACTCGCTCTCTCTTTCTCCAGTTCGGAACCCTAACAATGACAACGGAGAGTGGAGGTCGGAAACCTAACGACGAAGGCACAATGGAGTTCGGCGTGGACGGTGGACCTCAGCGAGTGATTGACTGTCGATGCGGACGGTTGATCGGCACTGGGTGGCGGTGCTTGATCGACGGTGGGTCTGCTGATCGATCGTTACCTCGCCTTCTTAGCTTGAGCAGCACCGATCTCTCGAACCACCGGCCATCACCCCGTCGTTGTAATTCTCAAAATCTCTTATCCTCTCATATCACTAGCCATCACCCTCTCTGAAAATGCATCGCCGCCACTACCTTGTGTTTGAAAATGTCCATTGGGGTTAGATTTGGGAAATTGTCAATTTGTGTCTTCATTTTTAGCTGTAAGAGTTATCTCAAAATCCATTGTTGTTTGCTCTCAAAGTTTCAGGAATTGGAACATAAGCATGTCTGAAAATGACCATTCGATTTTGATTCTTACTTCAGTTGTCTGAAAAACGGGAGCTGATGTGAAATTTGGTTTCATTCCAAAATCTCTGTCCACTACCTCAGGTATACAACTGGTTTGTCTTTGTATTTACTACATTTCGTTGGTCAATTTTATTCCTAAATTGGTTATTTTGATTCCTAATACCACTGATTAATTATTTCGATACTCGCTATTGATTTTATACTAATTGAGACAGCGAAATAGGCAAATGTTTAGTAGAATAGCTGTGTTATTCTTTATGATATTCATCATAACTGATAGTGTTTGTTTGAAAACATGTATGATTCATACACCCAGACTACAATTCTAAGATTCAATTCCAAGCTTCCAACCGCTTCATGTTTTTAAATTACTTTTATATATTGCTTGATTGCAAGTAATTGTTGAACACATTCGAATTTTACATTCGTTCGTTTCGGATTCCAATTAATTTGCCTCAATTACATGATCCCAAACGCAACCTTAATGATCTAAATAAACATATGTAAACATCGTATTTGCTAAACATATGATAAGTAAAAGGTAAGCAACTTAATATTTTATAAGCATCGTCAATATGAAGAAATTGGGAAGCAAATGTAGTTTTGCTGATATTTTATCATTTTTGCTTTTTTTTTTTTTTTTTGCTAACAGAATATGTTTCTCATATTTACTCTTACTCCCTCATATTTTTACTCTTACCCAATCTCTTTTTTGCTTTTGTTGACATAATATATAAATGGATTGACATTATGTCAAAAAAAAAAAAATATGTATTGCTCAAATTTTTTGTCAACAAATTATAATCTCATTTTTGCTCTTTCTTTTTATTAACCGAATATTTTATTACTTCCCATGTAACAATGTTTTGTTGTTTTAATTAGTAATTATGTAGTGGAATTTGGGAAATATTGTAGTGAACTAATGAGATTTAAATATGCAATAAGTATTTTTTTCTTTGATTTTGTTTCGACTTAACTCATATTCAATTGTGATTATTTTAATAGACTATCAGTATCAAACAATTGTAGGTGTATAAACCGATGAGATTTTGTCAGAAAAAAAAGCATTATACGGTTATAGGTTTTTAAATGTTTTTTTTTTCTCTGTTTATTTCCTATTTCTCTATTTTTTTTTTCTACTATATATTTTGGACTCTATTTGAACTTTATTGAGGGATAATCCAATCTAATCAATGGATAGTAGTATATTTGAGTTTAATCACATACACTTTAACATGATCTAGAATGACGTTTACTATTATTGAATGTTGAAATTCTAGAACACCACATGGTGTGATTTATGCTTGAACTTAATACGATTGGGGGCCGATGAGGAAAAAATTGTTTGGCCGGCAGATGATAATCAAAACTTGCACATTTTTGTTTAAGTGTTTTTAGTTATTATTTGGTAATTAGTTATATTTTATTGTATTGTGTGGGTGTTTTGCTCAAGAACTAACAAAGTTTTGAGTTTGAGAGTATTTGATAGGTGCAATTTACCTATCTATTTTTAAATCGAATTTGTTAGTTTTCGAGTATGTTTAATACGTTTTAATATGTTTTTATTATTTTTGGTATAAATTAGGTGTGTGAGGTGAAAATTCATGAAAACGGATCAATAACGATAAAATTGGATCAAGAACGGTGGAAGTATGGTAGGAAAACAAGTATAGAGACAATATTCTGAAAAGCAACCCATCGCTGCGGTTTCCAGACCACCGCCGCGACAGTGAATATGCAGAGAGACACCTAAAACTCCTGGAAGCTCACCGCCGAAGCTGTGACCTTACCACCGAGGAGGTGAAACTGCAGAGAGGGTTCCTGATTCCACCGCTGCAGCGAAGACTCTGCCGACATGCCCACCGCCACGGCGGTCACTCTACACTAGATTTAGATATTTTTTTCTCCCTATTTTTTACCCTCTCATCTCCTCCGACCATTAGAGACCCCTAAGAGCTTAGGATATTTTAGAGAGAGTTTTGAGAGTGTTTAACCAATTCCGAAGGAGAAGAACATGTTGCGAAGAAAGAGAAGCGATCCCAAAGCATTTTTAGCAGCAAATCTTCGGACTACGGCTAAGTTTCTCTCGTTTGTTCTTTATTTTCTTAACTTTGGTAGTTAGTTGAGCACGTTTAGCCCATTTTTCCTTGTATAAACGGTTATGCCATGAGTTAAACGTATTTTGTTTAGAGATTAATATAATTTATGAAAATATTATTTGTTTGAGTTTGTGTTTCGTTAATGGTTGTTCTTCATTGTTTGATTGTGTTTGCCATATTGTCATGATTATTATGCTTAGATAGATATAGTGAGAATACGGGATTTGATACTCGGGGGAGGTAACCCCGAATTCGAACTAGGATAAATACAACGCGACGATCCAATTACCCAGGAGGGAGTTGGAAAGTGTGCAATCAATGATGTTGGGGTGAGACTCATGTGACCTAGCGTCGTTAAGACGTTGAGAGGGACTTCTTCATTGACGCAAAGTCGCATATTCCCTCGTCTTACACTCGGGAGAGGTGGTGAGTGAGTTTACGAACCAAGATTGTCGGATAAGTCGAACGCTGTTAACGTAGACTAAAACGAGACTAAACACGTTTTTGTAAATAAAGTTAATCTCTAGGCAATATTTTTCCTAAACATCTCAATATAATATTAGTTTAATTAGATTAATTAACTTAGTATTAGTATTTATTAATTATAAACTTCATTTTTATCGCCTACATAAAATTAGGTTATGATAATTACGGTACTCGATAATAATCTCAACCAATCCCTATGGACACGATACCCTTACTCTCCCGATCTATTCTAAAACTTGACCCGTACACTTGCGGTGAAAGTGGCGTGCATTAATTATGCGCCACCAGCCAACATGTGTCCCACCCCTAATCTTAAAGTAAAACAAGTATTTAGATTAAGCACAAGGGAATAAGAACACGTATCGGGGAGGCGAGATAATCTTGCTTCCTAGTGCGGTCGATGGTGATGCTCCGGGCAAGGTGACCGGTGTGGGGCTTTCTTCTATAGTGTGTATCCTTAGGATCTATCATGTGAAAACTTGGGTTGCTTTCCAAAAAATGCTTGGTTTAATGTCCTCGGCTTGACAACGAAGAAGGGCTCGTCAAAGAGCGACTTCTACCCATAATATATAGGAAAAAGTAAATTTTAAACCCTCTAAGTATAAGAACGTTTTTATTTGGTCCTTCCGTAAAAAACATTTGTCAAAAATAACATAATAGAGGGAAACAATTGTCTTTTTACATATTTTTAATTTTTTAATGATTTTTTCTTTTTCTTTTCTTTTTTCTTTTTTTTGATCTTCATTTTTCTTTCTGTCTTTTCCTCATTCCTTTCCTATCTCTCTTTCTATTCTTTCTTTCCTCCTCCTCTCTCTCCCTCATTTTTTCTCCCCGCTGGCCGAAATAGGAGATGGAACCACCCCCTGTTATGGGGGTGTTTCACTCCCTGTGAAAACATGGGGTGTTTTCACTCTAATTCATCTATCTCTAGTTTCTTTCTCTCATTCGTATTCTCTTTTACACACCCATTTGATTATCATCTCATCCTCCAAACCCTCTTTCTCTTCTCATTTTTTTGTGATCGAGTCCATCGGTGCCACGATTCACCATGCAGGCCATTCTCTCCCATGTCCCACGATGGTCCAGCAACGTGCTATGCAAACATGATCCCCTCTCTCTCCCACGATTTCCATGCAACACGCGTCTCCTTTTCATGTATTAGTGTCTACGTCATATTCCATGCAACCCACATATCCTATTCATGTTTCTCTGTTGCCTGAGAGTTTAAAGCCTGAACATCGTCTCTATGTAATGGGCTTTGGGTTTGGGTCTGGTTATTGACAACCGGAGGTTCTGTTTTCGATTTGGGTGGATCAAATGTTGCGTTTGACGATGTAATGCCAGAAGAAAAAAGAGGAACAATGGTGGAATTTTTAGGGGAATTTGGGAAAAAATAAGAAAAAATCGAAGAAAAATGAGATCTATAAGACGCATCTGAGAAAATGGCATTGACAAGAAGCCAAAACTGGTACTGCCAGCGCCGGAGAAGACGTTCGTAAACCACGGAGATGATGAATTGGGTGAAGGACTAAAGGCTAAGAAGATAGTACAAATGACAAAAATGAACATGAATTCATAGACAAAAGCCACTATTTTTCTCGCCCAGAAGATAAAGAAATGGCTCTTGAGGTCGGAGAACAGAGTTCAGCCATTGATGGGTGTGTATTTCATGATATCGGCTATCTGGATAGTTGTAGTGCGTGAATTCCGTATGTTTTTCCCAATACCCAGAAAAAGAGAAAGAGAGTAAAGAGAAAAATCAAAATGAAGAGAGAGAGAGAGAGAGAGAGAGAGAACAATTCAACCCCGATTTTGAGCTCTCTCTCTTCTCCTCATTTTCTCTAAGCTCTCTTTCCATTTGGGTTTATCCTTATACTCTCATTTCTTTACTCCATCTCTCTATCTTCTTTTGGGTATTTGAAAAAAAAATCCCAAAACAAGGGGTGGTTCCACCACCCATAACAAGGGGTGACACCCCTTGTTACGGGCGTGAACTACCCCTGAAACAGGGCGTGAACCAACCCCTGTTTCGGGGGTAATTCCACCCCCTGTTTAGGGGGTAAACACCTTCTGCAATAGGGGTGAAGACCCCCTATAACAGGGGTGAAACACGCCCTGTTGCTAGACCTCATAATAGGGGGTGGTTCACCCCTGTTACAGGGGTTTCGGCTGGTGGGGAGAGGGAGAGAGTGGGAGGAAGAGGGAAGAAGAAATAGAGAGAAAAAAATGAGAAAGAGATGCTGTTGAGCGGGAGAGGGAGATAAGTCAAACAATAAAAAAAAAATAAAAAAGAAAAATGAAAAGAAAAAGAAAAAAGATTAGAAAATGCAAAAATATAAAATGACGATTTTGCCCTCAAAATGCTGTTTGTTTGGATGGAACTTCTGACAGAAGGACTAAATAAAAATGTGTTTATACCTAGAGGGTTTAAAATAAAATGCTGAAACGGAAAGTGACAATTTAAAAATGTGCCAATACCTAGAGGGTTTAAAATATATTTTTCCCTAATATATAACACAATATATGGGTCTTGGTTTAGAATGCCCTCAAGCTAGGTGAGATGTAGGAATGAATGGCACACACTCTCAACGTGATTTGGCTCTGAAAATTGTGTTTGGTAAACCTGAATGAACGTTGCTAGAAGCGGTGGAGGACAAGTGAGCCACATCAAATTCTCGTAGATGTGATCGTCTTTGACTATTGGTGGCATCAAAATCTGGATCTCAAATGGTGAAGATTCACAAGTGTCATCTTGTGATTCTTTATCGTTGATCAATTCTTGGGTTTTCTCATTCGAATCATTGTCATTGAATGCTCCCAAGTTCCTCCCGCTTGTATTCGGTTCCTCATGGTGGCTTTCACATATGGATGTGACTTGTGCGTCTCTCAGTACTACCGTTTCTGACTTGGTCTCAATAGAGTCAACCGGAGATTCGACTTGTTGATCATGAATGGTCTTTATTCTCTCATTTTTCTCCATATGGAGCCTTGTCTCCTCTGCCCAGGCAATACAATCTTCATAGGTAGGAGAAGACTCCGCTTTTGTCTCTTCCGACAATTGCCTTGTATCCTCCGAAAATTGCCTAATCTCCTTCGTAAATTGGGCAAGTAGGTCTTGAAGGTTTTCAAGGATAGAAAAAGACTCTACTTGATAATGTGGGGTGACAAACTATGCCGTTGAAATGTTGAAACTATCCCCCAAGCTTTGGTAACTTGTTGAATAATTCCAACTTTAACAGTCAAAATCCGCCATGTCTTCCAACAACCGATAAGCTCTGTTCGTGGTTAGTTGGTAGAAAGAAATGGTACCATTTTTTTTTGTCACCCAAGTTCTTGTCGCGGTTTGTAACCCGTTGAGGAAGTTTAGTAGTTGATACTCCTTCGGGAAATCATATTTTGGGAACCGAATGAGCTACTCCTTGTATCGTTCCAAGCACAATAGAACGTCTTGAAATCTGGTTGAAAAAATTGCAAGAAGACCTGTTGATCAAACATCTTCAACTACCTCGCAATACAGACAAAACTCAAAAATAAAACTAGAAAAATATAAATGCCTAAATTAAAATAAAGTTACTTATTCACAATATTAACAAGAATCTAAAAATAATCCTCGGCAACGGTGCCAAAAACCTAGTAGCGATTTATTTGTCGCTATAATACCGCAAGTGTACGGATCAAGTTTTAATAGAATAGGAAGAGTAGGGTTGCCGTATCCACAGAGATTAGTTTAGATCGTCACTAAGTACTGCGATTATTATAACCTAACTTTATCTAGTCGATCAAATTTTGGATTTATAAAAATAAAATTAAAACAACTAAAATAAATATAAATACA